>JBBPTU010001174.1:0-14155 GCA_038094295.1 Tylopilus aff. beelii
ACCTAACTTTGAGACTATGGTCTAAATGGTCTAAATGGTCTAATGGTCTGATTTTAGACCATTTAGAGCAATTTAGAACAATTTAGACCATTTAGACAAATTGTAGGTTTGCTGACGTTATGACATTTATGACAGGGAAATGCTGGCAGTAATCTTAGCACTCCATGAATGGCATCATTACCTGACCAGCACCACCCATCCAGTTATAATCCTCACCAACCATTGGAACCTCATGGACTTTAAACACCCTCAGGACCTCTCTCATCGCCAGGCCCGGTGGCAGATGTTCCTCCAGGACTTCAACCTCATCTGAAAGGCTCTCCCTGGTACTGCCATGGGGCCTGCTGATGCCCTTTCCAGGCAACATGAGGTGGACACCTCCAGCGACAACCATCATGTCACCTTCCTTCCTCCGGAGAGGTGGGACAGAAGGTGGTGAGGAAGCTCTCAGATATCTGGTTGAATGTGATTTTCTTCACCTTTTCCTCATCTCTGTACATTTGGTCATACCATCCTTCAGCAAAGGCCTTCCCTTGTCCCTTACTCATTTGATTGAGGAATGTGACACATCGCTGCTTGTCTCCTTTGGTGGTAGTGTGTTTGAAGATTTGGGGGTTGGCATTGAAGTATGTGCGCATCTGATGGTGCCATCTATTGGCATCCTTGGTCTCTCCTGAGAAGCCATTGGGGAGGGCTGCCTTGTTTTCCTTGCCCTCATCAGCCATTGCTGCATCAATCACTCTCTGTGTTCTTTCGTGAATTTAGGCGAGGGTATCGGGAAAGGGGGGTTCTTCTTCGTTCAAATCAAATAGCCCAAGATGTTCTTCACCCTTTTCCAAATAGGGGTTCTCTGGTTCATAGGATTGTTATGGTGGTTCGTTAAGTGGCTTAGAGTTGATGTGGATCTGGAGGCTGGTTTCGTTGTCCTGTTCTCTGGGTATGGGGTCAGGGACCTGTTCTTCAGCACATTCATAAATATAAAATTCTGTGGTAGGAACAGATGTATCAACTGCGATCTGTGGTTCAGGGGAACTTCCAGAGCATAGACAAGTGGGGGGCCTTAGAGAGCTGTGAACAGATCTGGTTTGAGTCAAAGTGCCAGGTAGGTGCCTGCTTTTTGGTGTTGGGTGACTTGTCTGAGGTGTCATATGAGAAACCACTGGGTTGGTGTATGTAGGGCAAGGGCGCGAGGAGGTAGGGGTGTGGGAGTGGTTGTCAGAGGAGTTGTCTGATTGGGGGCTTTGATAGGATGTGGTGGGGGTAGGTGGGCTCTGAACTTAAGAGTTGAAGCCATGAGAAGAGTTTGATCTTTTGTTATGATATGCGTCCTGCTGTTCTCTTCTCCGATGTTCATCTAGTAATGAACAGCAGATGTAGAGAATAATGAGTAGAGCTTGGTAAAGAGGATCCAGTCTGGCAGTGGTCTCACTTGAAGGGCTTATCTTCACAGCAGGTGAGATGAGAATGCAGGTAGATTGCATAGATCAAACTAAGGTACATAGCACCTATCTAGGGTATTTATATGTAACTGTGGATAGGGGAAACACTGTCATAACAAGAGATATAACAGTGGGAGAAGGGTGGCATCCGTGAGAGTGAAATAAGAATTGCGTGAGAGAGGCTTCTCACACATGTGGGAAGGCATACAATCCGGTGAGAGCAAATCTATACTGAGTCCGTATAGCAGTGTACAGGATGGAATAGACAAGAAAGGAAATGGTGGTGTGGTCCCTGTGACTGAAGGCGAGACAGCAAAGAGAAACAATCCAGATATCGGTGGAGTCAGTTGGTGGACTGCTCTGTTGCAAATGCACTGTCTATATCTTCCCAAGGGAAGTAATCCCCAGGAAGAACTTCTCCATCGCAGAACAAAATGTACCCCTCATAGGATCCTCTCTTTAATGGCCTGCAGGATGGTGTTGTTAAGTTTGGTGGCATGAATCAACAAATCATCCCAGACTGTAACATCTGGCAGAGGTCTCACTGGAAGATCCTATCTTTACTGTGGTAGAGATGAGAACACAGGTGAATTGTATAGATCAAACTAAAGTACAGGGTGCCCGTTAGGGGTATTTATATGTAACTATTGGGGGATGGGGAAACATAACCATAATAAGAGATATGGTCAGGGGAGGAGATTAGCATCCATGGGAAGATGACAAAGGTGACATGAGAAGGGTTCTCATGTCCGTGAGAAAACATACTACATAATCTGAGGATATCTAGATAGAGTCCGTATTGCAGTATACAGGATGGAGTAAGCAAGAATAAAGGTTGTGGTGCAGGCCTGTATGATATATACAAGAAATGAGAGAGAAACAGTTGAACCACCCATGTAGCTACCACAGGAGGTCCTCTTCTTCCACAAATCATTCTTCCATGACTGACTAGGGGAAATCTCCACTGGGGACTATTTCATTGTCTACATATGAGACAACTCCTTGCAAGAAGCCATTGATGATAGCCTCTCATAGAGCGTAATGAAGGTCCTGCTGATGGCAAGCCATGGCAGTCCAGACTGTAACAGTAAGAATATGATTCAAATGACAGAGGATGCAGACAGGTGAGTACAGTATGTGTGAGAGGAGGAAGGTGGGTGGCAGCTATCAAGAGTACCACATTCTCTCAATGGTGCACAGAAAGGATTTAACCTTTTAGTGGGAGACTCACTAGGAGGGGAGTATCACAAGGATTGAACCTTATGTTGAAAGGGATGCAGGAGGCACTGCCTAACTTATTTGGTAGCTGGTGAGCTGGTGCTGTGTGCAGTGGTTGTGGTTAGAGTGTAAGGCTCTATTAGAACTCAGCTATGGAGTTTGAATATATATATACATGCAGAGTGATTATGTAATCTACTGCGTGGGGGTGGTCTTGGCATTCTGCATGCTGAAACACTTGAAAACCTTTTCAAGGTAGGTGCACTGATCAATCATGATCTTGCTGCCTTCTCGGTGAATCCTCATATGGAGAAATTTGGTTGCAGGGCCTAAGTCTGTGCATTGCCACTTCTTCATGAACAGAGATTTGATCTCATTCACTATCTTGATTGTCATACAGTTGAATCGCTCATAATGTATGATGTAATGATGTATATCTTTCATACTGTATGGGTTTCGACTAGCTCCCATCATGGGAGGCGGGGAAATATACAAAAATTGAGCTCTTGTATATTGTATGAGTCTGACGAGTACAATATACATTATGAGAGCTCTCGTTACAGGGCTAGAGCCCCAGTCGGACATGTATCGGAGTCGCCATGAGTGACATCTCATGCTCCCTGATGCCAAGACAGCGCTGCAAAACACATCTCGGAAGTCGTTATATTGCATCTGACTGGCAACTGGCCCTTAAAGCAGTGATGGATGCTGAGGGTGATGTTAAACAGGCTGCCGAAGCTGTCGCAAAGCTTGCAGTACTTGCATGCAGGCGTTCCGGTCTCGTTCTCAAACTCCTGCGTGTTTTGAACAAACCTTGCCAGCTAGAGGCACTCAAACAAGATTTGCTGGATTCAGTCACACATCTCGTGAACAGGAATCGCATTTTTGGCACACCACCATCCATCAACAAGCTTGTGGATCCTGCTGAAGAAAGAGAGGATCCTGACTTCGAGGCTGAGATGTTTGAGGATGATGCAGCAATTGTTGCAGAAGTTCATTGGCGGGAGACAATCCAGAATGGGGATCTCATCGAGGTAATTTTGGATAGTGAGGATGGTGAAAATGACCCAGAGTCAGAGCCAGCGATGACGCGATCGATGACAGTGTCTGAGCTGATTGCTTTGACTGCGAAGCTGGAGGGTGGATATATCTCATGAATAGGGACAGGTTCTTCACCAGATTTCCTTCATCATCTTCACAAATTCCGTGCAGAGCTTCGTCGTGACGAGCTAAAAAACACCAAGCAGTCAACATTGCTTGGCTAAATTGTAGCGCGCTTGACACGGCGCACAGACACTCCTAATTAGTCAGAATCCCCTATACCGTGGGTAATTTTTACACTTGTATATCTTTCATAATGAATGAGGAATGGGTGGCTCCCACCGTCATACGTTATGAGCAAATCAACTGTACCACAGAAGAGGGCATTGTCTACATAGACAACAGCTACCACTATGTTGGTATTCTTCTTCTGGTACAAGAAAATGCCAGCATTGGACTTGAGGCATTTGAAGTCTAGCTCTACCATTAACTGGTTGAGCATGTTCCACCAGGCAAGTCCAGCATGCTTTAGCCCATAAATGGCACATCAGAGATGGAGCACCATGTGCTCTTTGCCAGGGACTTTGAAGCCTTTGGGCTGCTTCATAAATATCTCTTCATTAAGCTTGCCATATAAATAGGCACTACAGACATTGAGGGCCTCAATATGCCATGATTCCAGGGTGGCAAGAGTGAGCATCAATCATACTGTCTCAAACCACACCACTGGAGAGAAGATTTGGTCAAAATCAACTTCCTCAACTTGGAAGAAGCCCTTGGTGACCAACTGGGCTCATTTATGACCATTGGGCTTAACATCAAAGACCCATCGGTTGTCAATGACTTTTCTGCCCTTGGGAGGAGGCACGAGTTCAAAGACTTCACACTCTTTCAGAACATCAAGCTCACATTGACATGTGGTTTTCCAGTCCTCCTGCTCACTTGGTTGCAAGGCTTTTATGTCCCTATATGTCCACTTGTGATAGGGCTTTGGGTTGTTCCCCAACAATGTCTCACCAGCGTGACTTGTGCTTGATTTCCCATTCCTGATCAACAGGATGCCGATCTCTGTAGACATTGCCAGGCTGGTTAGGCACATAGCAATCTTGTCCAGATCTCTGAGGTGGTGGGGGTATCATGGGTGGTGCTCCAGGCCCTTGCTGCTTCCTAAGAGCATGAGGCAGTGCTGTGACTTCTACTGGGCATGGTGATGGTGTTTGCAGAACTGGGACAGGAGAAGCTGGATGTTCTTCCTCATCAGAAAATGTGCTATTTCCATCTAGGTCATTGTCATCAGAGAGCAGTGGGCTGAGTATGTGCTCATTGGAGACTGGAGCTTGAGGTTGAGGTGCTGGCACTTGAGGGGCAGCTGCACTCTTAACACACTTAGGGTATCATGCTTTGTCAAACAAGGCATGTGCACTTGTTGTTGGGGGATCTTATAAAGATAAAGTTTTTTACATTACCTGGTGCGGTATGCAGGTATACCATAAGCTCTGATTTAGGAGCAAGCTTATTAGCTCTGATGTCATCAGGGATATGGACATAAGCCCCATAGCCAAAGATGCACAGGTGGCTCACATCCAGGATTGACCTATTGAGAAGCTCAAAAGGGGTACGTCAATTTAATTGGTGGAGTGGTGTCCTATTGTAGATGTGGGTCACATGGGTGATGGAGAATTCCCACCAACTATCCAGAATGCAGGCCTCAAGGTGCATAGCTTTGGATTTGTTGGATATAGTTCGCATAAATCGCTCAGCATGTCCATTTTGTTGGGGAGTGTGGGGTGTGGATTGGTACATGCTGTAAGAATTGTAAATGACCTGTGTGGGTCAGTAATAGGGGTATGAAGGGAATGATAGGTTTGTCCCTAGAGAGCAGAGGGTAGACACCAAGAAGAGCTCTAGGTTACTCACTACCTTTTTGCAGAAGGATGGGTTTGTGACCACTCCAAAACTCCTACTCTCAATGAGCAGGCTTGGAGATAGGTCTGGGAAGATGAATAGGACAGGTTTGGACTGGTCGGAGCATGGGAAACTGGTGGACGACGATGGAAACAATGGGAAACTGGTCTGCTGACCAGAGATGGTGACAGTGAATGCAAGATAGTGGGATTCTCTCCTAAAAACAAGTGTAAATACAATCTTTTATAGTCCAGGCACACCTGGGACTGTGTAAATGATCCAACCAGACTGGTAGACTGGTCCTGGTCAACAAAAGAACAACCGGTCAACACAAAACAAAAGTAAGGTCTACAAAAATGAAGGGGAGTGATGGGAATGCAAACTGGATGACTGACCAGTGACTTCCTGGATGGACAGAGTATAGGGAGGGATTGTTCAGGGGGTCCGGACCGTGGGAAACCAGCTGGTCAAAGTACTGGTCGCTGTAAAAAATGACCTGGGTCTCAAGGGATGACTCTGGAAAGTCAGAAAAACCTAGGATATCACTCCAGAGTGGGGTGATGTCTCACAACGCACACACCATTTTCCTTGAGCAAGTTTTCAAATGCTTGGGATTTGTATTCTCCCTCAGCATTGGACATCCATCCTTTAATGGTCCCATTGTACTGGGTACTGACCAACTTAAAGAAGTGCCTGGTGGCCACCAATGCAGCATCTTTTGTGTGCAAAGGTGTGGTCCACACCATTGATGTAAAGTCATTGATGAACATGATGATATACCTGTACTGACGATAAGATTTGATTGGGAAGGATTTCAGATCCAAGTGGATCAGCTCAAATGCAGTCAAAGCGCGATGCTCAGAAGGGGGAAAGCTCTGATTAGGTAGCTTACCCATCACACATCCTGGGCAAATTGCTTCGCTCGACAGGAGTTCAAATGTAGGGAGGTTGTGCATATGTTTTTGTGCATGCCTCAGGATATCCTTAGAGGGATGTCCAAACCTCTTGTGCATGATGTTGTAGGTTACCTCCTTATCTACAGACAGTGTCGGATTGGCATAGAGCAGTTTCACTTTGAGGTGAAGGAGCTAAACAGTAATCTGGACCATGTCTAGCAAAATTTGGTGGTTACTACCAGTGACCAGTTGGACTTGAAGTGCAAGAGGGAACCAGAACTCTTTACCACTATTAAGTGATCTCACCATTAGTATATTAGTTGACCTATTGTATGTAACCTGTATCCAGTGATGGACTTATCAGACTTGTTGATGCTTCACCTTCGCTTGACACATTTCTATTTGTTATAAGCTGTGTCCTTAATAAAACATGACTGAGAATAACATGTGGTGCTCTGCTACATCTAACTTATCCCAACTGTCAGTGGTTTTTGGCTGCTCTTGTGCACATCATGACTCTTTGTGATTGTGGAGGGGGAGCAGCACCTAAATTTACCATCACCTAGCGCTAGATATGACAGTAAGTTGATGTACAGTCATGGCACACTTTGACTTGTGTTTTTACTAGTGGACTCACCAAGAGGCAACTCACAGTATAAAAACCTCATACTTCATCCCCAGGGATCTTGAAGCAGTCTCCTTTCCCCACTGGCACATCCTCAATCTCTTCTGGCAATGGTGCATTCTACGAAGCAAAAGCATACCTCACAGTCACTGAATGACTCGGAAGATGGTAGGTCTCAGGCTCAGGCTGTAGACTCTCACAAAAGAACAAGAACCACTGCCATCCGTGGCAATGAAGGTTGAGATTACCTTCCCTGCAACACAAGTCACTTACTCTTGTTCTTAGGTTCCAGCAACAGCCCAGGTCCAGTGGCCTGTCAATCTTCCTGGGTGAAGATGGGAAAGGGCAGTTAGAAAGCACAATTGAAGACTATTGAGTGTATCCAGACCTAGAGCTTGGGGAGGGTATTCAAGCTCATGGCCATCACTGCAAACAAGCCACTGAACCCTATGGTGCCCATGGCTATCAACAGCAATCCACCCAAGGCATTCCCTAGAAATATGGTGTGTGAATTACTGTTATCTTGCCAGTATGCTAAAAGCTCTCATCAGCGTCAGATCCACCCAAGTACTTGTCCAGCATCTTTACCATCCTACCAAGCTGCAACAGATGGTTCATGCTACAGCTTCAATAACCCTCTTGATGGGAAATCCCCCTCTATCTCTCAGTGGTCATCGGCCTCCTGCCTGCATACCCATGCCATCGCATCTCACGATGGATCAACTGTGAGTAGCCCCTTCTCTTGTTGTGGGTCTCTGGCTCCCTCCTCTTGTGATGTGTCATTGGCTCCCTCCTCCCACAGTGGATCTTTGGTTCCCTCTTCCTGTGGTAGATCTCTGGCCCTCCAACAGCAAATCATTGACTCCTTCCTGTGGTGTATTGTTGGCTCCCTCCAGTAACAGATCTACAGACCCCTCCCATGATAGGCTCATGGTCTTGGCTCCACAGAGAATCCACATACCTCTTATAAGAACCTATTTAGCATATAATCTGGAAGACATGAACCATCAACTCCGTCCACCCCTGGATCCTCTGCCATATACTGGCAAGCCTTCTGGCACTCCAGGTGATGTGACTGAGCAAGAAACTCTTGAGTCACAGCTCCTTCAGGAAGATTCAATCCATCATCAAGCAGATGACCTGCCCATCAATGAAATATTGCCTGACGAAGATAAATGCTTGGCTGAAAGGGCACTCTGACATAAGTACAGAAGCATGTCTTTGAAAATAATGTAAGCTCAAGTATGTCTTAACTTTGAGCAGTCACCCTAATCCTCATTGTATCTCAGATAATCATGACATCAGTAAGTTCTTGATTATCAATAGATAAAAGGCTAAGCTGAAACAGATCCTGTCCTGCTGGCCATATCCTGGTGGCATGACAACCAAATCACATGATTTAAGTTGTGTTAAAATTCCAATGGCAAGTGCTTCCTTCCATGCTGCAATTATTTGCTCTTGTTTGTTCTTCATCTCTCACAATCAATCAATTACTACAAAATGGCCCAACATTGGGATACTTTTTTAAGTCACTGTAACTCTTCCCCCAGTTGCAACCAATCAATTCAGAGCCAACCCCACCTCATCATGAGCTCCTTCTGTGTACTCACAGTGCAGACTACAATGATCCTCTTTCCCACAGAACTCCTTGAAACACATTCCAGAATCCAGCAGTTTATTATCCACTACCTCCACCATGTTGCATTCTGGAAAGCTGCCAGAATTTACCCAGCTTGCATTCTCAAACATTCCCACCCAAACTTCCTGTAGGGCTAAGCCCATAGCACATCATGCAGCATATCACACCCCCTCTGCGCCAAGCTGGAAGAACTCAATGAACCTCCAGTGGCTCTCCTCTTTCCTTCAAACAACTGACCCCCTACTCCTTATCCTCAAACAATGATGAAGTCCTTATCCACATGGATATGGAACTGCTGATAGATCCTCCAGCAGAATCTTGCACACTGCCTGAAGAAGAAGAAGAGATTATTTGCCCCTAATCTGGAGCTTGATACCTATCCCCATGTTATCCTTGAATATTCAATTACAAAGGCAATATGACTTGCCAACTGAGACCCTTGTAGCTATAGAATCATGTCAGATGAAGAACATTTCCCTTCCACTAAGGATAACAAATGGTCTTTACCAGATCCATTCTCTGGAAACATCAAGGATACAGATGTCACAGATGCACTCTTACTTCATGATCAACCCCCACATCTTCAGAACCACAAATGCCTCAAATAATCAACAACATGTCATCACACTCCTTAAGCAAATGAATAAAAGATGTGAGAAAGCCTTTTCTGAAGCATGATACAATAAAATCCTTAAGGAGAATGTTCCTGAGTTGCCAATCACCTTTGAGAAAGCCTAGAAGGATTTTTATAGCACTCTTCTCCCCACTTTTGGTTAAACAATAGGTACAAAACATCTAAGACATCATCAACATGACAGACTTTGGTGGCAACTTCCAAGAATTTCACATCACATTTGAACTTGATTTGACCAGATTGCAGATGAATGATGACGATAATATCAAATGGATCTCACATAGGGCAGTATCTCTGAAACTGGCAAACAAGATGTCCACTATGAATGAAGAATCTAATACTGCCAAGAATGGCTGCACAAAGTAGAACAATTCTATAATCAAGCCTAGCAGTTAGAGCACAACAGGAGATACAAAACCAGGCATTTCATCATCCACAAAGCAGAAACCAAGATGAAGGGATCTTATAACATGGATGTGGATGTCATCAACCTAATTCTGAATAAGCAAGCAGAATTTTTTGCCAAGAAATACTGCTTCATCTGTAAAAGAAGGAATATTGAGCTTGGAACTACTCCCAAGGAAGCATGAACAGATGAAATGAGCAAAGGAACAAGAAGACCTTGTACTACCACAAGAATATCAAAATAGCTATCATAGAAAAAATCCCACTGCAGTGCTTCACCACAAAGCACCAAATTTCAGAAAAGGCCCCCTTGGAAACTCTGAGAATATGCTATACAAAGACAGCAGAAGACTTGGAAGAAGAAGATATCTTGGTAGATGAAACCATGGTAAACAGACTAACCCTAGATGAGGGCTTTGAAAGAGAAGGAAGAATCAGTGGCTTTACTTCCCAGGATAGCTCTTGGACTTGTAATTGATAAGAAGTTCTAATCAATGCATATTCCTTCTCTCTACATATTGGGACAACAGGACAAATCACTAAACAAAAGGCACTTATTAATAGTGGCACTACTGGATGTTTCATAGATCAACAACTAGTGAATCATATCCACTGGACAAAGAAATATCTTCAATCCTCTTTCAATGTGAGCAACATGGACAGAACAATAAACCAAAACAGTTTTATCCACTTCTTGATAACTCTTCAGGTCCAGATAGGAGAAATGGAATGTCTGCAGAAATTTTTAGTGATCAATCGTGGAAAAAAAGATATTATTCTGGGACTTTCTTGGTTATAATTGTTATAAACTGGGCCACTAGTACTATGCTGCTCTGATCACCCCCTGAAAACACAATTTTCCAAAGGCAGTAACACAGTGGTACCTAATAAGATACTTAGGAATGGATTCATATGTGACTAATGCTATAATAAACAATATCTAAGCACAAGAAATCCATTCTTTCAAAGACATTAATATTTTTCTGGTATTCCTCTAACCACCCACTAGATCAGACTTATGACACCAAAAACCAGCCCACCTTCCATACTGAACTATCACACTGTTCTGAACAGCAAAAAAAATCAAACTTAGCATTAGTGCCAATACTACTGGCATGGTTTCATGTAGGAATCTCCCTGCACCCATATCATCAAAGGAAGACTGCCTGTGTTACAGTCTGGTGCAATATGCTAAAGCACCAGGAACAGCTGCATTATGCCCTATGGGAGGCAGTTGTCAATGGGCTATACCAAGGAATGGTGTTCTACATTGATGATGAGATAGTGCCAGGAGGCGACTTCCCCTGGTTGGTAATAAAGAATCAGTTCGCAGAGGACAAAGACGTTCTACAATGACTACATGGTTGGTTCAATTGTTTCTCCCTTCTTTCTTGAATGTATCATGCAGGCCCCAGCTGCAACCTTTATTTGCACTTACTTCATCCTGTATACCGCCATACAGACTTACTTTAGATCATTTCCCACAGATCATATGTTTCCCATGAGTGTGAGAATGTCTTCACATACTCCTTAGATAATCTTCCTCAGACGCTAATTCTCCATTAACTGTATCTCTTGTTACAGTTATGTTTTCCATCCATCATAGTTACGTATAAATACCCCTAGCCAGCGCCATGTACTTTAGTTTGATCTATGCAATTTACCTGCATTCTCATCTCCTTCCACTAGCAAGATAGATTCTTCTAGTGAGACTGCTGCCAGACTGGATCCTCTCTACCAGGCATTACTTATCATCCTCTACATCTACTGTTTGTTATTAGACAAAGCCAGGAGGTGAGACCAACAGAACACAGATCATAACAGCCTGCCTAAAAATAACCCATACAATCTATCACATACTCACCACTCAGCATTTAGAGAAAACCTGCAAGGATGCCCCAATCTGCACAAATATATCTAGCTAGCAAGAACTATACTAGGCAATCTTCAAACCAAATACAACCCAGATATACATTCAGTCAAAGATGGACCCACAAGTGCTAACTAACTGCAACAATCCAGTACTCTTTGATCCATCACTAACTGCTGAATACAATGTTAATGAATCCCTCAGAATCTTCATAGACATGAAAGTTTCAGTGAAACCAGCATGATGCCTATAAGACCCAAAAATTGGTGATACATCAACACCCCCAACAATAGTATATACTGATGGATCCTGCTTATATAATGGCAAACAAAACATCTCCTGTGAAGGAGGTATATGGTTCAGAGAGCACCATTCATCAAACCAGGCCATTCATGTCCCAGGCCTCCATCAGTTCAATCAAGTTGGTGAATGTGTGGCAATCATAACTGCCCTCCAACTGACAAACTCAATCACTTCACTAATCTGCATCACTGACTCCTGGTATATCATAGATGGACTAACAAAGAATCTTCCACCTGGGAAAAATGAAGGATAGATCAACACTGCAAACAAAGAATGATTCCAAGCTGCTGCCTATCAACCAAGATGATGAGCTATACTCACATACTTTCAATGAATTAAAGGTCATGCTAACTACTATGGTGATGACCAAGCAGATCTTCTAGCTAAGACTCAGTCAGCAATATGGAGTCTGTTTTAGTGAGCATGGGCTGGGAGCAAGTAGTAGGAGAATATTTCTTCATGCCATTCCATCTTCCTGCCTCGCTTTGACCCAACAGTTCACCCTTCACTCTGTAGGTTCTCTGCTTCACCAAGCAATCCAATAGATCTATCCCTTCACCCTTGCCATGGTCCTATTGCTTCTCTTGCAATAGTTCAACTCACTTGTGTCCCAACTTCCTCCTCTACACATATCTCTTCTGCCTTCAGTGCAGCACAGGCTATTCCAAATATTCCTGCCCCCTCAACCCTTATTGCTACATCCACTACAGTAGCAGAAGTCATGCCACCACCAAATGTGATGCATACAATAATGAAATCAACTGGAATTACTCCAATGTTATCTGGAATGAGGGTGACCTCAACAGTCCAGATAGGGACTGAGTTGAAGTCTTAGTCTCAGATTTGGAGTAATGTTATGGGCTGGGATGAGATCTACAAGAGGTATGATGAGCTGAACAGAACCATTGACAAGGCTATCAAAGCTTTGATCAGAGCAGAACTACTTAGTGTTCTTGAATGGGACATGCACCTGGTCTATTCCATGGGCAATTTGAAGGTGGAAACTTCTACAAAGAACTAGTTAAGTATCTCTTTTCTTTGTTTGTCATCATTTACTTCCATTTCATGATGATCTGATCTTATCATGTACACCATCATATAGATAGATTAGGATTGACACTGATCACTTTATAGTATGCCTTCCAATTTGTTATTCCTTTGCAGCTCACATTGCCTTCAGATGGAGCTTGTAGTATATCCATTAACAGATCCTTACCACATACACTATAGTACAGTATACCATAGAAGACAAGTTATAAACTACTAGTGAAATAAATCAGTTTTATCAGGGATCTGAGATCATCACTGTCCACTCTTACAATAGTGCCAAGAACTTTGTACAAGTCAGTATTTAAGAAACACTTTGCTAAAAGATCACCAGTCTCATCCTCAGTTGCCATATCCTTCTGTGATATATGTAATCTAGCCTTTTGTAAAATCAAGCTACTCTTTCTTCAGCCAAAACTTGAGCATTTGCAAGGACTCCATTAATACTGGTGCAATCTGATTTCACCATTTTGTATTGATTTCATGACTCAAAGAAAAGATACATTCTGATAAAAGGTAAAAATGGAATAGAGCAGACTAATCACTTGATTAGGATAACCCAGGATGCTTCTAGGGGCTAGGACTGGAGTCCACAGTGAGTAACAAATATATTAGAGTGATAAAGGATAATACAGAGCTGGAGTCCACAGTGAGTAATCAAAGAGGAAACAATGTGGGCTTAAGTATGTCTCAGCAATAACAAATATAAACAGGTAGGTACACCACAATGGCCTAAAATAACCAGGAAAAGTGGGGGATAGGTAAAGTGAATAAGAGGAATTGAATGGGAATGGTTAGAAAGCCATTAGAGTAATGGAGAGGCCATGAGAGCATAATCACCAACTCTATCACATTCACATGGAATAATGGAGGCCTGAATCAGAAGGTAGTAGTAGTCAAGGGCAATCACATAAATTGTTGGAAATGAAGTTCATGCAAGCTATTAGGATGGGCCTTAGAATGTGCTTATAGCTAAATAGTAAATTGATGGATAAAGTGACTGACCTCTTAAAATGCCAGCAGGTATACACCTTCCAGGCTTGGTGCTGACAATATCTATGTAGTAAATTGTTGATTGACACCTTGAACTTGTGATACCAACTGGGATAGCTGAACTTGGGTGGTGAGATGAT
>JBBPTU010001175.1:0-14149 GCA_038094295.1 Tylopilus aff. beelii
ACGGAAGCTGATGAGATGGTCTTCCAAGAACTCTCTGAACAACTTCACAATGCCGAAGAAGCGAGAGCTAGTATGGAACACTCTATGCAGCAGGAACGGGTCGTATTCCAGACAGAGATACGTCGACTAGAGCAAGGTGTGCAAGACGCAGAGCTCGCTGCTCAATCCGAGCGCGAAAGAGCCGATGCGCTGGAACGCGAGCTACATCAAGCCAAAGCGCAGATAGAGAGCGAGCTATCCGTGCGGCGGATCTTGGAGCGGCGAAATTCGGAGCTGACGCAGGATGTGGAAGGACAGCGTCGAGAGCGAGTAAATGCACTGGGTGACGCGACGGATCAAGCGAGAGTGGCAGATGCGCTTCGACAGGAGCTTTTACAAGTTCGCTCCAGAGCAGAGCAGGTGAAGGCCCTTGAAGCCAAGAACTCGGCCAAGGTGAAGCAGCTTGTGGAAGAGCAAACAGTGACATTGCGGAACCTCGAAGAGGCGCGTTCGCGCGGAGAAGATCTGGAGAGCCAAATACGGACAGCGAGGTCGGAAAACGATGAGGTGCATCGGATGCTAAGAGAATCGAACATGGAGAAGGACCGGTTGTTAAGAGCGCAGGCTACGGAACATGATCGGATGCTCCGGGATCACATCGCTGAGGCAGATGGGGACCGCGCCGTATTGGAGCATCAATTTTCAGAGCTGAGGGAGCAACTCGAGGATGCAAATCGGCACCTGAAAGATGCCCAAGCCAACGTGGACCTAACTAACGCGGACGCGATGGGTTTGCGAGAGGAGCTCCAGCGCGTCGAACATGAGCTGCGCGAAGCCAGACGTGTCGAGCGCTTGCTACTGGACGACGTGACTGTTGGACGTGTTTCACAGGCCGACATGGAACAAAACTTAGAGAATAGCGGGCGGCTGTTGGCGCAGATGCTCGACGTGGCAATCGCGTTTCGAAATGCTCACTCCAAGGCGTTATCCATGGTGCGCGCATATACGGCGCACCCTAACACAAAACAACCTCAGAACCAGAGCATCCATCACCACGCAACGGAATTGGCACTTTCTCCACCCCCGCTGTCGCGTCATGATGTGATTATAGAGGAACCATCACCGATTGATCCATCGGACGCTGTCGGAGCGTTGGAGCTCCTGCGGGCATTTGACCATGATCATTTTTTGGATGCCGTGGCAAAAACCGGAACAGTCATCCGGAAATGGCAAAAGCAATGTAAGGAATATAGGGAGCGGGCCAAAGGCAAGATCTCGTTTCGAAACTTCGCCAAGGGGGACCTCGCACTGTTCCTCCCTACTCGGAATTCAGTGTCGAAACCTTGGGCAGCGTTTAACGGTGCGTCCTCTTTGTTCGAAATGTCTCGTGTGTGGCAATCTAACGCCACGATTGTGTACGCAGTGTCATTTCCTCATTATTTCTTATTGGCCACGGGACATTTAGCGGAACAATTGAAAACACGAGAATGGATAGTTGCCCGGATTACGTCCATCACTGAGCGTGTGGTTGATCAAAAAGTAATGTTCTCTTTCTTTTTATTTTTGTCCTCTCATTTCATTCCTGCAGGATTCAACAAGCAACCCGTATGGCTTGGGTGACGGCATCAAGTACTATATGCTTGAGGTCGAGGACTGGACACAATCCAGTCAAATCAACAAGCGAAGACCCAATCCGCGTAAGGTCTCGGCAGTGTCCGATCCAGAAAGCGAGCGCAAATCAACGGTGACCACGCCGGAACAACCACCAATTCCTCCAGGGCCACCACAGGCCCAGGTTGAACACTCGTTCAGTATCACGAAAGCGCCTACTTCGCACCTGTTCCCTGCACGCCCGCGCGCGAACTCGACGCCCTCCGCTGGACCCTCATCACTTTCGCGATTACTTGCCCAAGCTTCTCCTGAGTCGTTTGAGGAGCCGGCGTCTGCTATCGCATCTCCGCACAAAGCCGAGGCACCTACGCCCCAAACCATACCAGACCTTAGCCCATCTCCTTTACCACAGCAGCAACCACCACCGTCTTCTCCATCGTTGTTGTCTTCGCCTAAAGGACTACCGTCTGCATCACCGCCCTTGCCCTATGCACCTGCGGGATCTAGTCCATCCAAACCGCGTACATTGTCGCCGTTACGCCCAGGCTCTCGTGCGTCTCGGTTGTCAACGACATCCAAGATATCCTCTGCGCGACCGCCCACGTTAGCGACAGTTACGAGCTCGCCATCTGCGGTGAAAGCAGCGCCAACGACGGCATTGACAGAACCTACGTTTTCCGCGACCCCGCTGTCATCCGAAGGCCCGCCGTCCCCATCGGAGTCGCTATCCGAAGGGATGTCCCAGTTACTGCATCGGCGACGGACCTCGTCATATCATGTTACGCGGTCATCGCCTTTGGGTTCTAGCGCTGGTTCTGGCGGACCGTCGGGCGCGCTCCTACACACGCAAGCACGCTCACAAACACCACAACCGACAGCATCGAGCACGCTGGCGACGTTTGCGAGCAACTGGGTCGTTCCATTCGGGAGGCGGAAAAAAACCAACGCTTCGGCTGTTCCCGTACCGCCGTCACCTTCATTCACGGAGGCCAGCATGGGGAACGGCCAAGTATATTATAACGCTCCTTCGGAAAGCGGTCATAGCAGGAGCATGAGCAAGGATGTGTCTGCAAGCGAGATGTTGAGGCGGTTGTAGAACGTGTGCCTGCGTTGACGCTGGGCACCCACGTTTCCCTACGGATGGAAGCCAACGCGAATTATTCCGTGCAATAGTCATTGGTGTTGGATTTTATCATCGACCATTTATTTATTTTGCTATCATTCCTACCCCTTCTGTTGCTTTCCAGTGCTCTATAAGTAATTGCTTTTTAAATGTTCTGCATCAACCACGTTCCGCGATACCGGAAATCGATGAGATAGCACTTGGCGATGATCATAGGAAACCATCAACAATGGCCAGTTTTCGAGACTACGCGAGTCCACGAAGATTACTTAACTACCGAAAAGAGTAACTCTTCAAGTTGCTAGTGCCCCACTGGCATCAATCTGGTTTGATTTCCAATCGAAACACCAGGCACAGTGCCAGTGCGACCACAATGTGATCCAGAACATGCCTTGAATACCGCTGCGAGCCGGGGCTGGAGAGCGGGCCTCCAGAAGAACATCTCAGCCGGGGAGTTGAACGGCTTTCCCGCGCGAATGGTTATGAAACGCGCAGCCGAACGGATAATGCCCTTTATTACGGCCACACTCCTTATTCTATTTATCTAGAAGACGCCATGGGTGCTGGTGGTACTACTCCCCTTGGAGTACAGGTCGCCTCGTTGACGCATTTCATCGACCCGGAAAGAAGGTGGTACAATAATAAGCGGTGGGTCTCTGATCCAGCGGTCGTACTTCCTCACGAAACTCATTTTGTCGACAGACTGATCATCCTCCATGCTTGGATTGCCCTTCTGTACGTCTATAACAATACTCACATGTCATATACCGTATCCATGACGTTGATTTGTAGTCTCGTCACCTCGTCCACCAACGGTTACGACGGTAGTATGATGAACGGTCTGCAAACTCTGAACCAGTGGGAGTCTGCGTTCGGTTTCCCATCTGGTTCGAAACTCGGTTTGCTCAATGCCATTCAAGTGAGTCAAGGTAGTAAACTCTGCTCTGTCTGCTCAATACGGGCGCGTAGAATGTGGGTGCTCTGGCAGGCTATCCTTTCGCCCCCTACGTGTCCGACGGCCTTGGCCGCCGTTGGGCCGTATGGTTAGGTGCGATTATCATGTGCATTGCTACGGCCGTTCAAACTGCTTCACAATCCGTTGCCATGTTCATTGGTGCTCGTTTTTTGATCGGCTTTGGTTTTGCCTTTGCAGGTGAGTTTCATGAGATGTTGGCCAGAAGGATCGGCAAATCAAGGGATTTTTATAGGGAATGCAGCTCCTATGTTGGTCACTGAAATATCATACCCAACATACCGTGCTCCTTTAACATCCTTGTACAACTCCCTCTGGTATTCGGGTGCTATCATGTACGTTTTCCCCAGTCGATACACTTCTGCACCGTTCTCATCTTATGGTAGTGCTGCGTGGACAACATATGGCACCTTTAAAATCAACAACACCTGGGCATGGCGATTACCATCACTGCTACAGGGCGTTCCCTCGGTTTTGCAAGTCTTCCTGGTTTTATTTGCACCCGAGTCACCCCGTTGGCTGATGAGCAAAGGGCGGGATGACGAAGCGTTGCAAATTCTTGCCTATTATCACGCCGACGGCAATGAGTGAGTCTATAGTAAAACCAAGCCTTTCTCCGTCGATGAATTTGCTTCCAGATCAGATCCTCTTGTGCAGTATGAATTTCAAGAAATCAAGGCTGCGCTCGAGTTTGACCGTACGGTTGCCGACAACGTGGGCTGGAGATCACTCATCGCAACCCCTGGAAACCGTAAGCGTATGGTGATCATCGTTGCCATTGCCTTTTTCTCGCAGTGGTCTGGTAACGGCCTGGTCTCGTTCTACTTGACCAAGGTTTTCGACCAGATCGGTATCACCGGTACAGGCACTCAGCTCCTCATCAACGGTATCCTGCAAATCTGGAACTTAGGTTGGGCGATGTACGCTTCGTTTATGGTCGACCGTCTGGGTCGCCGCTTCCTCTTCCTGGTTTCTGCTGGGTTGATGACCCTGTTCTATATGGCACAGGCGATCTGCTTCTCCGAGTATGCTCAGCATGGGTCCGCCGCGGCTGGGCATGCTGTTATCGCGTTCATCTTTCTCTTTTATGCTGCATACGACATTGCGTTCACTCCCCTCATCGTTTCTTATACGGTCGAGATCTTGCCGTTTAGCCTGCGTGCTAAAGGGTTTAATGTACTCAGCTTCGTCATTTCGCTCGCCCTTGTCTTCAACCAGTACGTCAACCCGATCGCACTGGACACTCTCGGATGGAAGTACTACGTAAGTCACGCCCGATGCTCATCCATGAAGGACGTACTAACAGCCCACGCGGCAAACGCAGCTTGTTTACGTCTGCTGGCTCGCGTTCGAATTTGTTTTCTTGTGGTTCTTTATCGTGGAGACCAAGGGCCGGACTCTAGAGGAGACGGCGGCGTTATTCGATAGCAACGATGCCATCACTCAGATCATGCACCAGGCAGAGGCACGCGAAGTGTGTGGGGACTTGGAGAAACGCTCTACTGGCCCCGAGAGCGCATGATATCGCTCGGGCCCGCATCTTGATATTCGTGTGTTTATTTCCATTTGCGCCCCCAGTGGGGTCTAGTTACCGTCGCTCGTTAGTTAGCTACAAGCCTCCTCAGCACGCATTCGTGTACGATACGCCCAAAGACATGGCATTCCATCCAATCGCGCATCACGAAGGCCATTGCATGATCGCAACGTTCCTCGACAAGATGATACGCCGCCGCAGCCCAGCGTTGCTCCAAGGGGATAGCCATATCACGGCTGTACTACGGCTCAGATCAGGAATGTGGACACGACCCACGGGCGGGTACTGTGGTACGCTATCACCGCCGTGACCGTCCGATTCCGCGCTGACGGCGCGCTCCATGCTTGCCGTACCGCCCGCTGGTATCTTATCTGACCTGGTCGACAGCTTCTAATGAACGCCCGCACTGCAGCACGGCTCAACGGGCGCGCCCCTGACGGAGTAGTCCGGACCATATCCGAGTCCTCGCACTCCGCAAACCTGTCCGCAAGTTATCCTTGTTCGACTGACATTTCTCCGGGTCGGAACGTGGAGCGACGCACGTCATCGCGCGCGATAGCAGCGCAAGACGGTGACAGCGAACAGAAGCCCCCAATTGAAATTTGTCTGCGCTTCGTTGAATTAGGGGACGTGGCAGCAGACCATGTCGGAGTGACGGAGATGCCCGATCACAGTCCCGAGGAAAGCGGAAAGAGTGGTGCGCAAGCGTCACGTATCAGGCGCCACGCTGGCACAGCGAGTGCTAGATGAGCGTAACCCCGACCGCCGAAAAAAGTGCCAGATAGTAGTGTAGCGCACGAGTCAATAAATGGGTTGTAGCGTGGACTCGACGTCCGCACAACCGCCGCTACATGGATTGTGTAGCCTTGGATTGTGGCAGGTGCAATGTAGTAAAGTGTCACTGTTAAAGGTGTCTCACCACCCAACGGCAAGCAGATCGCCCAACCTCCTAAAGTCCCCGAAGACATTAAGTCAACGTAGTATATGGACAGACCTACTGTGACAAGGGGGGCGGAGAGAAGAGAGCGAAAGATAACGGAACAAGTACAAAAATGGAGGGTCAAGCTGTTGCTAAATGCCTTGTGAGAAAGAGATGGCTAGAAGAACAACGAGAAAACGATGTGAGCAAGGATCCATGACACCATTTACTGCCGCTACTTGAAAAGATGATACACGCGAAAGAAAGGCCAGGAGTATCGAGTCTCCGCCCAACGGAGAATAACGACAGAGCTGTATCGTTTGCGGAGAGGTCATGTCCAGAGTGAAGAAATAGATACGTAGAGGTTGTGATGTGTGATCGCTCTCCTTGCCAAGGTACCATGCAAAATGGGTCCATCATTACCTCAACCTCGTCCTCAACTAATGCTCCACCAGGTTGCTTAGTTCTAGCAACCCAACAACCGAGAAGCCTGGTGCGAGGCCTATCATTGTTCCCATCGTTACAAACCATCCCATCAGCAAGATATAGCCAGCCTGGACCGAGACAACCGAAAAGAGAGAATAATTAAAGAAGAGAGAATAAACACGAAACTGGATCAAGAAAGATGAAGGAGGGCTCCACCTGACTCAACCAGTCTTGCTATTTCCCTTCTTTTGTTTGCGGGGTGGCGTCACCGGTCGTCCCATGTTCATGCCTCCGTATGGGTACTTGGCTTTTTTCTCAGCAGGTTTAAGGATCTTTGTGTAGTGTCGGCGGGACTGTGGACCATACAGGATCAAGCGTGAGAACTCACTTGGAAAGAACACAGTAATGTCTCGTCGACGCTCATCATGGCGCCCGCATTATCAAACTCTCCGCAATAATTTGGTGCTGAGAACAAGGTGACAAGATGCCGCTTGGCGAAGAACTCGTAACCGTCTTCCACGACCTGTAACACGTCAGCGATCGGAGTCAAGCGATATTAGGGTGGGTGGGTGAAACGTGCCTGATGTGCTCTGCAAATGAGGTCCATATCATGTTTCTGTAAAAATCTCGAGACGACGTCTGGTCCAAACGTAAACGAGACGCCGCGGTCGTTCTCCGACCACCCAGTGATGTCTTTGTCTGGGTCCGACCATAGAAGGTCGCAAAGTAGTCCTGCACGATCAGCGTGAGATGACTGCACACAGCATATAGGCAGCGGACACACCAGTGTCTGGAACATCTGTTGGTCTCATGACCCTCCGTATTTGTTCCATTGATTGAAGATCGGGGGACAGTCCGCCATGCATGGTGAATATCTTCTCGTCGATGATGGCAGCGATGGGTAGGCAATTAAAGCAATCAGTAAACGTTTTCCATAGCTTGATGTTGTACCGCCGTTTGCCTAGGCACTGTTCTCAATACGGCCATGCCTGGGAGAACGAAGAGAGACGCACATTCGTCATAAAAACCGTAAATTCGGTTGATGCTCGCACACTCGTGATTTCCACGAAGGATGAAAAAGTTTTCAGGGTACTTGATCTTGTATGCGAGGAGGAGACATATAGTTTCGAGGGATTGCTTGCCCCGGTCGACGTAGTCGCCCAGGAAGAGGTAGTTGGCTTCTGGTGGGAAACCTCCGTACTCGAAGAGTCGCAAAAGGTCATAGTATTGACCGTGGATGTCACCTATGAGGCGTATCCACGGTATGAGTCATAAGAACGGCGTGGGACAGAACGAGGTACGAACCGCAAATCTTGATGGGTGCTTCTAGTTCCAATAGAATGGGTTGGTTTATGAAAATCTCGCGTGCCCTCGTGCAGAGGTATTTGATTTCGTATTCTTGGAGTTGTACCGGCTTGCCTGGTCGGTTACCACGGACTGTCGCAAAAAAAGCAGAAAAAAATAGACGACCGTTAATATCGTTGTTCGACAACCAGGGCAGTGTGAATCCACAGGGTTCGCTCGGGAGGCGCTCCTTCCATCCTAGACGACTTTTTCCACCGCCCGCGCTAACACTGCCGCCTGCTGCGGTGTGACTCCGCTGCTGCACGGCGCCCTGTGCCCACCCTCAGACAGACTCCAGACCCCCGGCGGGGACAGGGCCGATGGTGTTCCGCATGTCCAGCTCCCTGTGCGCAACTCCCGAACGACGACCGAGGCACACGCCACCCACCTTCTAACAGTCGGTCGATGACCGAGTCCAGATCGATGTCCGTCGCAGAGTCGGCCATGGTGTGATGTCGGTTTCAGTACGGTGCGAACGAGCGAGTCGGTGGAGTGGCAGAAATAGCGTTGATCCTGGACGGCTGGCTACGGCGAATTTTGGCGAGAAAGTGTGTGTAGGGAACGCTCGTGCAATGGCTTTTTGGGTCGGCTGCCAGCACCAGGTGGAGGAAGGAGAAAGAGGTCGGAAAAGAAAATCGATGGCGTACGGATACAAGATAACGGAGGAGCTCGTTTGATGCGACGATGGCCAAAGGCAAAAACCGAACGTGGTATACAGCAAAATCCGTGGGAAAATATAAACGTCCCTTTTTATTATCCTGCGAAAAAAACATATGTGCGTGTATGACTCTAAGTAGTCCAAGGATCGTGTAGGTAATGCCATCAATCGTCCGTTTACAGTCGCGAAGGCCCAGACGATCGCCGTCCAGCTGGTTCTTCCGCCTGCGGGCGTTGCGGACGTCGCCGCCGCCGCCTGAGTCATCGTCAGCCGACGAGCCGACGAACTGTGCGAAAAGACCGACCTCGGAAACATCGGGCCCCTCGGCATCGGTCGTTCGTCGATGTCCAATGCGATGTTGGTACCAGCGTGGAGCCCCTGCAAACCGATCAGATTCACGTCCTCGGATGAGCAAGCCGTATACCTCGATCCACTCCACGACAGCGGGTATATCGGGTGCCTGCAACAAGAATTGCTCCCCTTCCATCCTCACTCGGATCACGTTCTTCCGCTTCAGATAATCATTCCCCAAACCGCTCTCCGCATGTTGCAAGGTATATGCACGTAATAGGTCCGCCCGCGCCGGTTTGGGTATTTCGCCGTTACGTAGCGACGGTCGAGCTGCCAGTGCTACCACGGGCAAGAAGGTGAGTCGTGAAGCTGAGCGAGACTGTGATAGCGGAACAGACTGCTGAGCTACCGGGGTCGCTCGTCCCGTGGACTCGTGCGATAAAGAGGAACCGTCGTGCACGTCAACAGGCAGCAATTCCAGTTCACGAGGCTGAGGATGCGAACTTTCGTCGGAACCCGCTTCGTGTCGGGTGGTGTTCGAGCTTGAACTCCGAAAGGGAGACAAGATGCTTGCAGCCGACACCCGCTTCACATGTCTGGGCGTGAAGACCATCGCAGGTTGGGTCGCTGCCGACGACTGAGAACTGGTTCTTTGCCTCTGTGGGGAAACAGCCATTGGTTGCGATGAAGATGCCGGCGGTATGGTAGGCGGCGGTGCCTCGTCGATCCCCAGCTTCGTTGGTCTTTCAGACGGCTCCTCCTGACCTTTCTTCCGTACCCGAGGCGGGTTTGGACTAGCCACGTCGCCCACACCGACGTGCTTTTCCCACCAGTCCCCTAGAGCACCAGCACCACTGGCACCCGGAGGACATTTATATACTCGAAAGGTGGTCCCCTCCAGCTCGCACACGACGCGTCTCCACTTGCGGTCCCTTGCTTGTACGCCAGGGGAGCTAAACTCCATCTTACGAGGCATGATGGAAATGAGGTATAGTGAATTGCTGTAACAAGGTAGCCGCTCTCGCCCTTCTTCAATGCGACTTTCCTTTGAACGCGGACTGAACATGGGGTATGGAGGAGGATCCGACGCAGGATGGAAACTCGGCATAGAAGTCCGTCGAAGGAGAGGTCCAGTCGCAGTTGCTATTCCACTTTCCTCCGATCCTTCGTGGGAGCCAGTGCCACGTCTAGAAGTTGACGCAGAATTGGACGTCTCACTAGACCCCGGGAGCCGCTCACCAGCCCAGTTGGAACCGAGGTTGAGCATGCTGCGCGAGGTAGCATGGTAGAGACTCGGCTTAGTCCGCAGCCGGGCTTCGGATATTGGAGGGTTGTCCTCAGCGCAAGGTATGCTTGGGGAGAACGGATGCATCGCCAGAGAAGTTGACGATGGCATAAGACGAATGCCCTGAACATAGGTCTTGGAGCAGAAATAGTCTGCCAGGTTTGGCCCCACAGTAGCCGACTCGGACACAGGAGAAATGGGACTATCGGCCGGAGATCCTTCATCCTCCGCGGGTCGTTTCCGCGGGCTCTCGGAGTCTTGAGTACCTGACGGACCAGCGCCGGGTTGCTCTTCGTCTTCGTCGTCACTTTCATGAGCGCTCAAAGCATCAACAAACTCTTCTTCATCGTCTTCGTCACCACCCTCCTCGTCTGAGTCCTCTAACATCGTATTCTCTTGATCCGGTTCGTACTGCGAGTTGGCATGGCTATGTCTAAACAACGAAGGCATGCTTTGCAGGCGCACTCTCTGCCTCTGCGGCGTGTCGGGAACGTGAGGTAGCGGGGGCAGTGCAGGCAAATTGAGTGGAGGCATAAGTCGTGTCGTGATTATCGAGGGTGACAACCGAAGGCCACGTTCCGTCTCACGACGGAACGACGGTGGTAAGGGGGCACTCTGGTGAGGTAACGAGGCAGGACGCTCCTCATCGGTTTCTGAAATGAAACCCACAGGGACCGGCAACGAGTGAGCTCTTGAGCGGGTCCCAGGCTCAGGGCTCGTCGTTGGAACGAGGTCGGTCGGTGCGTTCGTGAGAGTGTCATCATGGGGGAGAATATCCCCCTGAGGTCGTGGCGCGTCGTCATCCGGCAAGTCTTGCACAGCTTCCGCGACGTGCCTCGATTGTGGAGACACGCCGATCTGTGGCGGGGCCTCGGGGTTCGACGCGGAAGGACTGGCGGGCTGTACAAGAGACGTGTTAGACCGCAGAAATAACGGCGCTGGAGCAAGCAAGTTTCCAGGGCATTCGTCTAAGACTTGGTTCCCGGCGCCCGCCTGGTCATGGAAGAACAGCGGCGCAGCGCCGTAACCGGCAAACGTCGAATGAAGTGGCGCGGTGCGCATGGAATCCAAAGTGGAGGAACGTCTAGGCCGAAAGTAAGATGAATTTCCGCTCGGAGAGGCGTCCTGTGACGAGTCATCGGTATCCATAGGATTAGGGCCGCTTTCTACCCTAAGCCCGATGAGCCGCGTTATGTCTGGCTTACGCAAGAGGTCTATGGAGGAGCGTGCGCGTTGAAAACCTTCGGTAGGTAGGGTGACAGGGGAGACGGTGTCTATCGACTTCCGACCGCCCTTGGGTCCACCTAGAGAGAGCTTCTTGAAAAAATGGAGCGCCCGAGCCTTACCGGCAATTGTGAGTGGACGGATTTCAAACGCGACGGGCGCACGAAGGGTATGGGCGCACATACCTGGAACGGCGACGAACATGCCGGCGCCTGTCCGCGGGACGTCTGGTCCATCGTGGTGGTCAACATGAAAGGAAAGGAGACAGGATCGAGCGCTATCTGTGGTGAACACGTTTTCGAGAGCCGAAACCTGTTTAGTCAATTTCCGTGCAGCGAGTCAGGCTTAGGCTGTGTTACCCGGGTCTGCGAAGGACAGGCGACGCTGCAGACTGACAGCAGACTGACGGCAGGCTCGAAGCGTGGATGGGCGTCCGAACGGCGAGTAGATGATGGTCAAGGTCCAAAACCGGGCTGAGGACCGGAGGCCATGGGTGAAGAACCAACCTGGGGAGTGGAAGCGGATCGCGGTAATATAGCCGGGCTAAACTTGTAACATAGGGTCCTTTCCTTTTATGTCCTCGACCCCATGCTGTCGTTGCCATGTTCAAGCTCGAAGACTACCGTGACGATAACTTGGACGTCCCAGCAAACCCCAAATCCAACCCAGATACCACAGCATAGATACCAGTCGCGCCGCGCTGTGCGCAGTCCCTGAATCAGCTTATATTACAAGGACGCCCATGCCACGATAGTCACCCAGATGTCACCAAAATCGGCCATTACCAAATCGTCACCAGTTGGGCGCAAAAAGATTCTCAGCGACGGTGGTGCTTATCTACGCATATTACCAACGGCGGGGGGGCCATCATCCCGCAAGCTAACCCGGAAAGTTGCGTGACGTCACTTCCATTCCTTCCTGTGGCCATCGATGACTTGATTTCTTGAATGTTTGTGCGAGCAGTGATAGGCGATTCGGAGATCTGGATCCGTCCATCTGACGAAGCACAGGCGCAACCTCTGATTCTTGAGGCTATTGTCATTACCGCACTATATGCGCAGCCGGATGCTCCCTTCAAGTCGCTCCTCTCAAGCGTGGGCGCAGGGTTTGAAACCCTGAGGACAACTGGATAATGCATCAGGGTTGGAGTTTTGGAGTCATTTTTAACCTAGCGCTGCGGCGGTAACGGCGGCGGGCAACGGGCCCCTTGGCATCTGATGTTCCAGAGCACTCACCTCTCCGAGATGCCCAGCAGCCGCGAAATGATAAGGTGAGGAAGCTCGGGGGTTCCCAGGGTGTTCCCATTATTTTGACACTCTCATGGCCAGGCAAGACTCGCATCCACGCTTGTTTCTTCCGGGTCATCAATTCGAAATCTGTGAGATCAGTTTTAATACCGCAAGACCAATTGAACACGGGAGTGCGACCACCCAGCATCGAATATTGAATGCGCAGATACTTGTTGGCCTTGATCCAAAACGACATATATTCAGGGACATCTTGACAAAAGATCTACCACTAGACGCGCATCGCGGAATAGTGAATTTAGAGTGAATGAGTGAGATGGGTGAGAACAGTGTTGCAAACGTCCGTGCTCGTTTTCTGCGGAACCTTTCTGGCGCCGAGCCTGAGTTTGCGGTGGGCAAAGCACAAGGAGCGATAGCAACCCTTGCAGGGTGATCCATCTGACCAGCGCCAACACACTAGCATAATCACGCGTTAAGTAGAGGATAAGCCAGCTGTGGGACAAGTCTGCCAAGTCCTCGTCCTCGTCATTGAGAGCAGCCTCATTGAATAGACATAGCTCCAGTTCACGAAGATGTCGGGAGAGAGTGAAGTATTGCGTATGTTAAGTCATGCCTGGCATGTTTATAGTAAATGATGGCGAAATCATCAAGATGGGCTTAAGAATTGTCGGTTGCGAAATCGATTGATCGGAGAGAAAGTGCACGCTGGAGGAGGCCAGAGGAGCCGGGAAAGCAAAGACAGTTCTCGCTTTGTGTAATATAATCGAACGAAGACGAAAAGTGTGGAATATCTGGCCCATTGGTCGTAGGAGGCCGAGAACAAATCGGAGTACTTCACGTTACGAACTGGGGTGTCTGCGGACGTGAGCTTGATATTGTGCAAGTTTGGTTCCGTTGGGTGGAGAACTAAGGAGGCCATTCTAAGTTACGGTATTAGCATGATGTAGTACCTCAGTGCAACATCATTTATGGGAATGGAAACAGCGAGAGGTCCAAGATGCCGATGAATACAAATGGCTCGAGAGAGGCAGTGGTCCTCCGGGACACCTTTCCATCAAAATCAAAATTATTAGAAATATTAAAATTGGCAGATTTACGTTTTAATTGTGGATAGAGTGTGACATAGTTTCGAAGGAATGTATATGATCCGCGCTTCCGTGTAATGGGGGCCACTAGAGAAACAAGACTGGGAGATAGTAACCGGTGCATGATCACCTGTAAATCTGGATCTTCGGTTGACACCGTCCGTTCAAGTTGGGACACCTTCAAGATGTGATTTCGAGCAATTTGAAACTGATCCAAAAGTCAGATTGTTGATGTATGATGGAGGGACGACCTTGAAGGTCCTGGATACGGGGAGAATATCGATTAATGATTGCCCGTTCGGTGGGGAAAGTAGGTCTATTGATATTGATTAACGCATGAGTGGGAGAAGGAAATCGGTGGCGCTGACCCTCGCTCTGCGCCTGTTAACCATAGGCGCAAAACATCAAATCAAAGGCTTGAGCGAGCCCAGTCGACGCCAAAGGCGGTCA
>JBBPTU010001176.1:0-14148 GCA_038094295.1 Tylopilus aff. beelii
AGTTCACTCGGTGAGACTGACTCCTCCTTCGAAGTCAACCAGGGCAAGTGCCCTGACGGAGCTGGCGTCGAGACGCATGTACTGAGCGAGATCATGTGTCTTGAGCTTGTATGCGCCGTGGTTCGCAGGATCCGAAAGAAGGGACAGGTAGATGACGAGCGCAGATAGAGCACCTGGTGCAGGGACAGCTGTTTGCAACATCAGCACAAGGGCAACACAGACAAGGAGGAAGACATACCAGTACTAGGAGCATCTTCCGATTCCTCTTCTCCGGTCAACTTTTTAATGTCTTCCAGTATGTTCTTGGTGGTAAACTCGCCTGTACACGCGCGTCAGAGGATGGAGAAACGCAAAGGTATCACATACTGGGTTTTCGTTCGGTGACGACGACCCCGCATCGCTCGAGGACTGCCTTGAGCTTGTTGAGGTCAAAGTCGCGGTCGGTTGTGCCAGAGGCCGTGCCTGTCGGTATGATGGCTTCCTTGACGGAAAGCTGGATGACGAGAGACTGCGACGGGGTCAGGACGCGTCGTGACGCGTAGACGGACGTACCTCGGTGTTGGAAAAGAGATCGTTGTCGACAAACTCTGCTGCACCTATCTCGCGCACGCTCGTGTCAGCATAGGCCACGCTGACCGTCTTTGTCTTGGCCTTTTCGCCGCTGGCTGCCGAGGCAATTTTGATGGCGACGACAATGGGGGCAGAGAGGACGTCGGCGTTTGCAAACAAGAGGTCTTCCACGGCTTGCAGGTTCCCCGGCGATGCCTGGTGGACGTATGAGCACGCGAGGGGAGAAAGACGCGTCGCTTGCCTCTTTCTGGAGCACAAACTTGGAGGCCTTGCGCCCCTGACCGGGTGCGGGTGCCCAGATCTCGACGCGTAGCTGCTTGACGGTGAGGGCCTCGCGCAAAAAGGTGTGTCCGAGGGTGTAGTTGAGCGTGACGCTGGGCAGGCCGGCCGTCTTCCCACCTGCGCCGAGGTACTTGAGGACGGTGTTGGTGCGGAAGACGTGGGCCGCGACGAAGAGCGCGTCTGGGCCGTGCACCGAGTAAAAGTCGCCGCGGTCAAAGAGCCGGACGAGGCCGTCCTCCTGCGGGGTCTTCTTGGGCAGCCGCGAGAAGAAGCCGAGGAAGCCCGGGTCGATTTCCTGCTCGTCGCGCTCTTTTTCCCGTCCGTACATGGTAATCCGGAACGCGGTGTGACAGGCGTGACACTACACCATGGTCGAGCTCGTCGATGCGCCGGTCTCGCTCGCCGCCGTCCACGTGCTCGGCGCGAACGCGACCTCGCGCGCGTTTCTCGACTGGCTCCTCAAGCCGCACATCGCCGCACCGCCACACTCCACCTTCCGCGACGTCCTCGACAGCACCGCCGCCGTCTCCCGCGCCCTCGCCGCATCCGGCCTCTTCCGCGCCCACGCTGCCCGCATCCAGCCCGCGGCCGACGGCGACCCCGCCCACGTCGACGTCGTCTACACCGTACACGAGCGCGGCCGCTTCTTCCTCAAGTCCTCCACCGACCTCGGCGACGGCGAGGGCAGTGCGGCAAGTCTCTTTTCTCTCTCTCTCTGCGCGCGCTCACCCTCCCTAGTCTCTCGAGGGCCGTCTTCTCAACGTCTTTGGCCACGCCGACGTCTTGTCGCTCAATGCCTCTGTCGGCACCAAAACCAAGCGCGCGTTCGACGCGTCCCTGTTCTTTCCCGTCACCCCCGCTTTTACCTCCCACGCCTTCCTCAGTCTCGTCGGCACGGAGCGCGAGCTCGGCGTGCAGGGCGGTGGCGGGCGGGAAGAGCGCATGGCGTTCAAGGCCGGGATCAGGCACTCTGCGGTCGGCCCGGGAAACGAGGTCGCTGCAGAGCTCGCCTGGCGGTGTATTGGCTCTCTCAGCGACGACGCTGGCATCAGGTATCTCCGACCCACGTCTCTTCCGGCCCGCGTTCACCTCTCGTCAGCATCCGTCAGTCTGCCGGGCCTGCCGCCAAGGCATCTCTGTCGCACTCGTATACCCGCGACACCCTCGATGACCCTGTCATGCCCACCTCGGGTTCGATGCACCGTTTCATCAACGAGCTGGCCGTCGCCGGTAAACTCGATGCGTTCGTCCCACCGTCTTCGAGTGCCCTCGGTCAGGGCAACACTGCGTATTGGAAGACGGAAGCGCATGCAAAAAAGGGGTGGTCGTTGACAAGAGGACTGGTGAGTCATCTTCTGACGTGCTGGACATCACTCACGAGACGCACAGACCTTGTCCCTGACAGGACGCGCCGGTCTCTTGCAGCTCTTGGCAGGTGATCCGAGCACCATTCACTACTCGGACAAGTTTCAACTCGGCGGGCCAGCCAGCGTACGTGCCTTTGGACCCGCCGGCATGGGTGGTCACGAGGGCTGTAAGTCATCTCGTGCCCGTGACACCAAAAGACGCTAACATCTACCCAGCAACATCTGTCGGCGGAGATCTCTATTACTCTCTCGGTTTGTCAGTGTTGGGCAACCTTCCTAGACGCCCCGACTGGCCCACTAAACTTCATGCATGGATAAACGCCGGGAGACTACAAGGCATCGACGGATGTATGCTTTTTTCTCTCGTTTTTCGTCCGTGAAACTCATACGTCGTCGTGCCAGCCCTCCCACGGTCTTTACACACGGCCGTCACCCAACCATCCGTAAGCGTTGGTCTGGGTCTCATATATCGCTTCGACCCCATCCGCGTCGAGGTCAACCTGGGCGTGCCCCTCGTCGCGGCCAAGGGAGAGGTATTGAAGCGGGGACCACAGGTGGGCATAGGCCTGGAGTTTCTGTAGCACGCACCAGACTATTGCAATGCTACATGACAACTCGCTGTCCGAAACGATTTGACTACTGTCAACGCGCTGGCAACCCAGACTATTCAGAGGGTCATGGATATCAGGTCTTGGCTAACGGTGTTAATTGCTCCCGCCTCCCCAGAGTTGTCTGGAGATTAATCACCCCTATTATGAATGGATCCGAGGCTAGAAAATTTCGTATATTCGGCAGGGGAGTACATCAGGTGACCCCATAGGTACGGGTCATCTAGTTCATTCGAGGAGCTTGTGTAAGACGATCGCCTGTTCCGTGGCTAAACGCACACATTCGCCCAGCGATCCGAGGCCTCGAGAATTCAAAACGTTCGATTCGCCGCCATCGTTTTCGCCCATAGTTCCCCGCTCGACGCTGACCACGCCTCCCTCCACGTCGACGATGACGGTGATCGCCGAGGTGAGCAAAGGTTCTTCAAAGGAGGTCGGATCCGCCAGAAGCGCGGGCGTGCTACCAGAGAGCTCGTGTCAGCGACGAACGGTACCAAGCCAAGATCCCCGCACCTTCCACCCACGCAACCGAAGCTCAGACCGACCGCCCTGCGGTGCTTGTGAAGAGATAGCGGGACGCGGACGGTACGGCTGCACGTCGTCCTGGACGTGTCCGGATCGAACGTCGCCCGGGGTAACGTCGCTACGCGTCGCGTCAAGGGTCTGGCGTGCGGTCGCGAGAGTGAATACGCACTGTTTTCCAACGCAGCCATGATGGCGACGAGCGCCGCGTCGAAGACGTTCCCGTCGTAGTTGAGACAGGTCACGTCGACGTAGAGACACCACGCTGCGCCGCCAGGGGCGATGCACAGCGTGTCGCGCGGGAGGACGTCGGACCGGACGAGCGCGTCGTGGAGGCGCGCGGAGAGGACTTGGGCCTCTTCGGAGGGTGGACCGGGTTTGAATTTTGGCGCGCAGAGCGCGGGGAGGTCGATATTGGGCACTGGGCGGGGTGAGCTGGGACACCGAATGTCGTCGTAGGGGTGTACCTAGGAAGCCGAGATCGGGCGCGTCCAAAGCGGGCGGTGCGATCTCGGCCTTGACGCCGCACACGACGATAGTCTTGCCCATGCGTACGAGGGCCGAGCCGTCAGCCGTTGAGATAGAGCCTGCAAGGGTGAGATGGGACGGGGTCGACGAGACTCGAACATACCGACGTTGACGAGGACGTCCCGCCACGCACGCGGTTCGCGTCCGTCGGGTCTGACGCCCTCCGCGAGAAACCGATCGAGATACGCATGCGGGTGGAGTCGCTGGAAGACCTGTGCCCGCAACGCGTCGGTGGACATGCCAGTGGAAGAAGGTCGGATGTCGGGTGGCGGTGTCGCCAAAACCCCGTCCTCGCCAGACCGACTCGGACGATGTCGACTCAGAAACCGCACGTCGACGAGGAAGACGACCTCGACGACCTCGACGGTCCGTCTCGTTCTCTCTCGCGTTCTCCGATCTCATCGCATCGGTAGATGTACTCGATCAATTCAGTGTGCCGCCATCGCAACCCGTGCCACCGGTGACTTCGTCCACGTCGTCGGAGCCGACACGATCGGCAACGGATCCGCCGTCGGACGAGTTTGTGGCCGAGCTCGCCAAGGGAATGCAATCGTTGTTCGAAGAACTCGGTTTAGATCCTGAGAGTGCGGGCACAAATGCAGATGTGGGGGCGGGTGGAGACGACGCTTCAAGGAAACTCGCTGCTGCTTGGGAAGCGATGCTCGTCGAAGGGATGAACGCCTCGTCCGATCCGTCTGCGTCTGCGTCTGCGTCTGCGTCTGCGTCTGCGTCTGCGTCTGCGTCTGCGTCGACGCCGAAACCAAAGCACGATTTCCAGTCGCAGATCCGCTCGACGCTGGACAAACTCAAAGAGAGCGAGTCGAAACAACTGCAGCCTGAGCAGGGCTCGGATATGGACGAGCTACTCGATGGGATGTTAAGGTCGACAATGGGCGAAGGGGAACTTGAACTTCAGGGGATATTAGAGTCGATGATGGGACAACTCATGAGCAAAGAGGTATTGTACGAACCACTGAAGGAGCTAAACGATAAGGTGAGGATGCACCCGCTCATATCGATCAGTTCGCTTCACGTGGCGCAGTTCCCCGGGTATCTCGCCGAGCACGCGAGCACCATATCGCCCGAAGACAGGACGCGCTACGAGGCACAGATATCGTGCATCAAGCGGCTAATTAACGAGTTTGAGGCATCTTCTTTTAGCGACGAGGATGAGAATTCACGCAAACAGATCGTCGATCTCATGGGCGAGGTATGTGTCTTTCGTCTCCGTCGACTGCCTTGATTACGTTCGTCTGGACGCAGTTGCAAACGCATGGACAACCGCCAGAGGAAATAATGGGCCCCTTGCCGCCCGGCTTCGGCATGGGTGCGGATGGGCTTCCGGAGGTGCCAGAGAATTGCAACATAAATTGAAGCTGTAATAAAATTTTACTTGTATCTACGGGGACTGTGTCTCCATGGGGCAGCAGACCTCTTTCTTTTCACGCGTAAAACATCATACCGAGTAGAACTTGTTGCGAAGTGAGGTGTTATAACAGACAAAAAAGGCTTAGATGATTAAGATACGAAAAATGGGATATCAACATCATTAGTTTGCCCCGTCTGTATCACATCGTTCTCGTCCTCAAGGTCCACGAAGCTCTGTTCGATAGCATCGATATAAGCATTCATCTTCCATATCTCACCGATCTTGATGTTGGCATGATCAAGCGCCAAGGCCAACGTCGGATCCCCAGGATTACGTTCCCTCATCACATGGGGAGGTATGTTCGGATACCTCGCTGAGAAATGGGTGAGGAGGATATTACGAGCGTTCATCCTATCGACCGGTGTCAGTCAGAATCTTCCCGAGGATGGATGTGCGTGCCTCTTCCCGATTTCGATCGCCTGACCGACGGTACTGTGCATCTTGGCTGCGGCCAACTCTGCCTGGTCGTCTGCCATGGTGGACTCGTGGATAAGTAGGGTCGCATTTTCGCCCGCTTTCACCAGTTTCTCCGTCGGAATGGTATCTCCGGAATATCTGGTAGGCGGATGAACACGAGGCACTGAAAAAACGCTCATACACTCACACGACGCTCCAACCGCCTTTATGTTTGATGATCGCTCCATGACAGCTCGTCCGATGTACGACGTCCACACTTCGGAAACTCTCTAGACCAAGCAAGGTACACATGTCCTCGTTAGCCAGGATTGAGCTGTGAGCCAGATTCAGAGAAACTCGAATGCATCACAAGGGAGACATACCTGCGAGAGGCGTCCTCCAGTCTTAAACCGGAAAAGTCGTTCTTCCAATGGATGGCGTCAACTGGAATGGCGATAACGGGACTTTTGGAGCAAGAAGATAACCCCAGATCTTCCAGCGCAGCGTATTCACGTAGGTACGTAAACACGTTATGGTGTCCCACGATGTACAGCGGCGTATCGCATGCTGGATCTAGCTGCAGGAACGTCAGTTCGTAAAGTCCAATCTCTCCGGTCCGAGAACTTACCCGTCGTCGCATCGCGAGCAGCTTTGCCAGTCCGATGTGATGATCGCCGTGCATATGACTGATAAAAATGCACTTCAGTTCGCGAAGGACTTGCCATGCGCTGGAAGTTGAGGTGAGGTCGTCACCGAACTTGCGGGCGAGTTGACCCCACGTGCCCTCCCCGACATCGAGCAAAATATAGCCGTTATCAGGGATATGGACAAGCGTGGCAGAGACTACGAATACGTGACGATGGGTCAGGGGACGCTAAGACTTTTGGACTCACCATTCCTATATTTGCTGGGCATCGCGCTGTTCGTACCTAAGGTACACACTGTCACATCTCCGCCAGGGACTTCGTCAGGTACAATTCGGGTGACATGCGATCGAGCGTCCGCAAAGCTGACACGAGTCGATTCGGGTAGAGCCAATGGAGCGCCAGAGGATACCGCAGGATGGAATGGGTCGCCCTTTCCGGAATTCGTCTCTAGAATCGGTGATCCAGGAGGATGTAAGTTAATTCGCATGTTTTTTTGCATAATCGTAACGTTGGCGGGTAGTCCAGCGATATCTTCACAAGCACGTCAACCCCTGTGCTATCCAAAAGCGTCGGGAACATACTAGTTATCACGTGGTCAGGAATGCACGAATACTTTTGTATGGGGAAGATGTCAGGGTCTAGCTGGTTCAGTCGAAGTTGACTATATGCGGCGCTCGTGAATGTAATCGGGTTCGGAATATATCTGCGAGAAGCAATGATATGCTTGTATATGATCGGCAACCAACTTCGAACAGTCGATTGGAATACCTACGTGCACCTCGGGCCCAAAATCGGACATAAATTTTTTGTAACGCTCATCTTCAAGGACACCGTCCCCACACAAATGGAATATTGTTCGAACTTTGTGTTCTTTAGAGTCTTGCGCGTGCTCCCATAGATATTTAGAAAAATGTCCGGAATCGACGGAACTTGCGAGTATCGGGGGAATGTGGGCCAACGTTGGCATATCAAAGAGTAATACCGCCTGTAAAAGTCGGTTGTTCATCCAGAGAAAGTACACGACTGGACTCACCGACGGAATTATACTCTCACTAATACAGTCCTCCGGTTTTATTTCGCGCTCGATGGCGCTACCATCGCTGCCTTTGATCTGCACGGTCACGCATTCACCTTTAGCTAGCTTTGCGCGCAGTGGACCGGGAGGCAAACCCAATTCGGTCGCCTTCTTTCCATCGAACTTTCCACGTATTCGGGGCCCCACAATAGCATACGCGACTGTCGGCTTGAGAGTCGGATCGGACGGGCCGACGAGAGACCGTTCAGGAAACGGTAATGGTCTACTAAACTTTTGTGGAAAGAGACCGCGTGCGGCAGTCGACGAGGCATCCGCTTTTGCGCCGACAGCTCGGTCCTTGCCTTTCCATATCTCGTGACGTGGGCCGTTCTGGTCCGGAGTTGCCGGCATGACGCGAGATGCGGGAAACATGGACTGTACCAAAAGTCGTCTCCACGCCTGAGCTGCTTCACCCTCCAGCGAAGCGGGATCAAAGTCGGGCGCGGTGGCGGCCTTGTACAAAACGTCCGTTGAGATCGAAATGCCATCTGCAGGCTCGTCCTGTTTAAACGACCGCTTGAATGATGGCTCGGGTGACTGTTCACGCTTGCGCTTCAACGACCCTGCGGCGTCACTTCGGGAATCTGGTACCTGTAAAGGCATCCCCGAGGGGACAATAGGCAATGCAAAAACGGATATATTGTCGTCCTTGTATATAGGTCGATCCTCAGATTCCGTACTGGCTTGGACGAGAGGGACCTCGGTCGAGGTGACCACAAGGTTGTCGCTTTATATTTGTCACATGACAGCCATGTAAATTACTTGGCACGACTCACCGATAGGTGTACTTCCGCATAGAAGCCATTAGATGCAGGAGCCCAGCCGGTCCGGTGACTTGCATCTGAGATTGACCAGCATCGGCCAAGGTCATGAGTAATCCTGGAAATAGAGATGGAGTCAATGACAAAAAGCGGCGGAAAGGGAGGATATTGACCAGGGAGACCGCTGGCGCGTTGGGTGCCCGCAGACGTGAGGAACAGTGCACGGGTCTTCTTCCAGTTCTGCTGGCTCTGCAGAAAGACCCTCGTGGTATTCTCACCGACATTGAATATATATTTTGCAGAATCGAACGCGATTACCACGGTTGGTTCGGTGTCGGAAGACACTGTGCTCAGGACGGATGCACTCCAGAGCATGGAGAAGACGACAGACGAGCGGTGAAAGGGCCGAGAAAGGGGAAATAAGCGGGGTAGTATATTACACGGGTTACGACGGCATAGCAAGCTGGCCAGCCTGGTGCGCGGAGGAGTAGATGACTGGATCGGACTCGAGTGCAGAAAATAATTATTTTTCCGTTTTTCGTTACGGTCACGTGGCACCCGCCCGCTTCTTTTCCGGGATCAGAACGAAGCTTACGCCCGCGGCCATTGACAAGACCAAGGTTCTGCCAGTGATGCCGACCCCCCAACAGCATGTTCGCTTCAATCTCGATGGGTCTTCGTGGTTTCGAGTTATGCATGTGGTCGCTTCACCCGAATCTCGGATCGGTGACCGCGTACGTTTTCGACGTGATCACGAAAGCCACTAGATTTGTTCTATATCCCGCGGATCACTTCGCGTCCGTGTGGTCGCCGCCAACACATATAAGTCGCTCACGCGCCCAGGTGGTAGTACCGTCCGCCAACACGGATGTTGACTCGACTTCTCGTTCGCAGCTTGCAAGCTACTGCTATCCTTGCTAGCTTTACGACAGCCACGATGCTGGTTACCGTGAGTGGGACTCCCAGCCATGCTATTCCTCCACTGCTTTGTAAGTTCGTGTGGGTGTGTCACAGTCGACGTCACTGACGCAGTTCTGTCAGACGGGCAAATGTTTGAGGTGCTGCTGCTGCCCCCTCTCTCGTTGGTTTGTCTGACCCATTCGCTCTTCCTCTTACAGGACATAAATGTAAGTGTCACTCGCTCTCTCGACAACCATGACAATAGTAATCTTTTGATAGCACGTAAGGCTTTTCGTGCGCGCTCGCGAGCCTTCTACTGACATGGCATAGAGTGGTGATGGTGGTATTTACGCGGAATGTTGGTTTACTGCAACGTCATGCTGTGTGATTTCGCTGACCGTTCTTCGTTCAGTGCTTCAGAACAGGGCCTTCCAGCAAGTCGCACCAAGTAGGTAGCCAATGACACGTCTGGTCAAATCCAACTGTTGTTCGCAGATACGGCAAGCGCGCTATATGCATGGAGTGCCATCAATGGCGCTCAGATCAGCGTGATTGCTGATCCATCACCCGTCTCGTCGGCGCTTCCAAATTCTCTCCAACTCGCCGTCCCGCAAGGCATTTCTGGACAAATTGGTTTCGGAAATGAAGGCTATTATGGTTTGTTATCTCGTGATTCACAGAGCTTCTCTGATGTTACACAATCAGGAATCCAAGTGAATTCCGAGTGGACTTATAGTGCTTCTTTTTACTATAAATTCCCTACAGCTTCTTCCTTCGACGGCGCAGCCACCGTCTCCTTGCAGAGTGCAACCGGGGAAGTTTATACTTCAGTTTTGACGCCGATTAGCGGATCTCAGACTGCATGGACGCAAGTTATCGTATCTTTGACGCCAACGTCCTCTCCTGCGTCCACAGCGAACAACTTTACGATCACGTTCGACGGATCCGCCGCCGCAGGACAGATAATCAATTTCGCCATGTTCTCGTTATTCCCTCCTACATTCAAGGGCCGCGCAAACGGTTTGAGGATTGACCTAGCAACAGTGCGCATCCGCCTCAGCTCTCGTGTGATCGGCGTTCCATTGATGGTGCTTAGACGTTGTATCAAATGAAACCTTCATTCTTCCGTTTACCTGGCGGGAACAATTTGGTACGGGTGAAAAGGGCACAGATACACGAGGTGCGGCGCACGGACTCAGAAGGGGCACCATTGCAACGTGGATAGATCCAAACTCAGGTATCTCGACTCGGAATAATTCCTGGCATGGTATCTGATCTGGCAGCAGAGAGATTGAGCTAAGGGGTTCAGAAGATGTCTTCGCACCATCATACACAAGTAGTTCAAGTTGCAGAGCGTTGGGTTGAACGCGGGCAGCCTGAGTGTGCTCGAGAATGGGACGGCAGGTTCCAATGCACCCGTTGACTCGGCGAATCTTACAAATCATCAGTCTGGCCCATCAACAAAACCCAGAGTGACCGATGGAATGACTAGTACTCCCAAGTAAATGATCGCCTATAAATTATCGCAGATCATCATGGCAACTTGAAACACGACGTACCTTGCGTGCTTATCGCCATCGTATCGCCCGAGCACCCCTAGAAGGGCCGCTGGCAAGCAAGCTGATAGACGCTGAAGTCCCTACAAAAGGTTGCAACCGTGTGACAACCTTCCTCTCAAGCGGCATTGCCTCCTTCCGCGCCTGGCCAGCACGTAATCCCACCGTCTTCCAATGGAACGCCCCCTCCAAAGAAAGTACATCGATCTCATCTACGATGTAGCCGGGAAATGGGCCAACAACGACCCACCGATCCCGGTCAAGGTTCGTTGTGTTTCACTTCCTTTTTCACGGATATTTCGTGCATCCTCGATCGCGGTTCCATCTGATGGCTTCTTTCGTCGACAGGTGGGGGCGTATGGTGAAATCGAACGTGAAACGGGCGAACTGAGGACAGAAGGCAATGTCTATTCCTCCGAATTCGAGTCTGAGTTGAACAGGCTTGGGCTATCCTTCCGCACATCCGACCATCCCCCACTTGAAACCGACGTCGAAGCAGACTACGTCATTTCCTCCAAAGGTGCCAAACGAGTGAATTTGAATTTAGAGGCACAAGCGTACGTTCCCTTATGCTTGATCGCACCGCATCGACTCAAGTCGCTGCACCTATGTCATCTAGCAGCATCACTGGTCTTGCCAGCGCGTCCTTCAAAGAGCAATGGCAATTCGAACACGGCAAGCGGAACGCCGTCCTCATCATGCAGTCTCCCAAGATCCAGTACATGCCAACCGACGGTATCCTGGAAAAACTATTGAAAGTGCCTATGCTCAAGGATAAGTACCTCGTTACGAAAGTGCACGTCTGTCCTGCCTATTGGATGTGCCTCTCCAACAAACGTGAGTCGTCAATACCAAGCGGCATTGGTCCCTGGCTTAGCATTTTCCCGCAGACGGTGAAAAAGTAACCGTGGAACTCAAGGCCGATGTCCCCGTTCCCGTAGTACCTGGCGTCTCCGCGGGTGGTGGAGCCGGGGTAGACTGGTACTCTGATGCTCAAGGTGACTTTTCCCGTAAGGGATGCGACAAGAGCGGCAGACATTGCTACTCCCCGCTCTATGCCATGAAACGCCGGGCTGGATTCGGGTTCCTGGGGAAACTGTTTCGGGAGGGGGAAGAGGGTGAGCCGAACCAAGCCGCGTAGTCCGTCACTCCCTTTATTCATCATGCGATGGGTGACTGATGCGACCACGTTCTGCGTAGTTGGGACGATAGAATCCTCGTGCCTTGGGACCCGCTCGATGAAGATGGCGAGGAAGATCTCCTGGACTTGGTGAGTAGTTCTCGCCATTACGCCTTTACTATTGGAACTGACGGTGTGACCCTAGGCACCCTAGCGTTCGCTACTCAAGGAGGACCAGATTTGATATCCCCCATCTGTACCAGATTGCATATACTGAATTTTGCGACATTGGCCTCGTTGCAATATATCCAATGATTGGATGGCTTGTATAAGGTTGTACCTTGACTGGGACGGTGACGCTCGACCTTGTATGAGTTCGGTTGCCCCTGATTGGTTGGATGAAGGGGGAAAAAAAGGAAACGAAACTCGGCCTGTTCAAAGTCCGCCGCCGAGTTGCACGGTCGGACCATTCATAGTGATCATGACCACTCCACGCAGAAGGAAGGCGTTTCGTTTCGTCCGTAACCTGGTGTAGGCAGACAAAGACGAACATGGCCGAGCGACTTCCGTGTCTTGGAAAATGAATGCCCTTTCCCTCTTTCACAGTTTCACTGACCAGTGCACACAAGCGATGGTACACAACTTTTTCCCAGACACTGGCACCTGCGTGGCTCGAGGCATTACTTGTCCGGACTCTACTTCTTTATTTCGACATCTAGACGTCTCCGGTGTGGACGGCAATGAGGATGTAGCCCACTGAGGTACGTTGAATGTCGTTCGATCCTAGCATCCCAAGTTCCTAAGCTCACTCTAGGGCATACATCGTCTCGCGTGTCTGGCGTGGAGTAAGAGTCCTGTGCTCGTGCTGCGTGTAAGCATGCGTCGCCAGTCGTATGGCTGCAGACAAGAAGCTACGATGTGGCGCCGTTCCTGTGAGTCGCATCTGGCAAGATTCTACGATGCGAACTTCTCAGGAGGCTAGAGCGGCTAAGGAGTACAGGAAAAGATGTGTGCCAACGAAATCATCTATCGCGCACGTTCAACTTGTATTTGATACATCGACTTATGTGCTAGCGACCTGACATGCAGCGGTACTGAGGTACACGCTACAATTTACTTTTCAACTCTGGAACCAAGTCTTTGCCCTGCCCATCACGCAAAAAGTCTCTTAGGTTGGTGAGCGCACGGACTTCCATCTTACGCTGAGAGTCTTGGTTCTCCGTGCCCATGTGCGGGAGGAGGGCATTTTGGGGGAACGCGAGCAGGCGGGGGTTAACGCGAGGCTCATCGGGATAGACGTCGAGCCCAACCGCGGCCAGCTGTTGGATGTTCAGCATCCGCGTCTCCAATTCAAAAAGTGACTACGCACGTGACCGTCCCCGAGCGCCCTAATCATTGCCTCCTCGTCGATGACCTTTCCCCTCGCCGTATTCACTAGCACGCTTCCGCGCTTCATCGCTCTGATCTCGCGTTCCCCCACAAGTCCGACCGTCTCTGCGCGCAGCGGGACGTGGACGCTCAGCACGTCTGACCTTGCGCATAGCGCTTCCATGCTCTCGACGTACTCGCACCACTCTGGGGCGTCGGGTACCCGACGTCGGCTGTGATATACCACGCGCATCGGAAACGCGTGCACGAGGTGCGCGAGGCGGAGGCCGATCCCGCCCAATCCGAGGATGCCGAGCGTGCACGCAGTGAGGTCGTGCGCGTCGCCTGAGGAAAGTGGGGTGTTCCAGTTCCCGGAGCGCAGGGACCGCTCCGCCTTGGAGAATTGCCGGAGGGTGGCGAGGACAAGATAGAGCGCGGTGGTGGCCGTGGCGTCATCGACGGCGCCAGGGGTGTTGGAGACCTTGATACCTTGGGGGGATGGTATGAGCGCGAAGTCGCAGGCGGGGAGAGGAATGTATACCTTGGGCGGCACACTCTGCAACATCGATCTGGTCGTATCCCGCGCCGTTGTGGGCGATCCACTTGACGGTGCCCATCCTCGTGAGCGCGTGGACAATTTCCTTATCGAACACTCCGATCTGTTTTGACGATCTGTTGTGGCGGTAGATGCCGACTACGCCATCGTACTTGCCCCCCGGTTTCAGATTTGCAAGGAAGTCGGCGCGGTCGGGCGAGTCCATTAGCTGCACGATGAGGCGCAGAGTCAGGCAGGTATTACCGTATCGTAGAAGGGAAGAAGACGCACGACGACGTCTGCGAGACCGTCGAAGAGTTGTCTGACTTCATTATGCGCCCAGACAATGTCCCCTATGGATGATAATCCATCAGCGCCCATTAAAGCCACCGTCATCTCGTCTTATCTGACCACAGAGCATGATTCGAGGTTGCCGTGCCATCGGAATGCAGATCGTGGCGAGAAGGATTGGGGGCGGGATCAG
>JBBPTU010001177.1:0-14143 GCA_038094295.1 Tylopilus aff. beelii
ACGCTCGGCGTCGGCGCGGCCTTGCGCTTCGTCATCACCCTCTGGTGGCTCTTCATCCCCGCCAAAAAGGCCGTCAAGCAATAGCGTGCTCGTCGGCCCGTGTGCCATAGTTGGGTGGTTATGCCCAAAAACGATGCGATGCAAGCAGTGAAGAGATATGTCACATACGTGGAATACAGTTCGTCCTCGGAACGAACGACATGGGAACGAAACCGACGGACGACGTAACGCCGTGTCGTCGGATGATGTGAATGATCATGTTGCATAATACCTTGGTTTTTCTTGATTTGCTCGCCGGTCATGTACACGCATGTAGACTGCATGATAGATTTAGAGATGACTTTTCGCTTCGAGGGTGTGCGTGTTTGGGGGCTTCTACGTTCGAGGTAACTGTAACCTACTTGCCTGAATACAATCTGTCTTGAAACATCGCTGCCGTCGTGTCGAGCGCTTTTGCGTGTGAGTCAAGGCGGCCGGGTGGCGTCTGCCAAGGCGGCAAGTCCCGAGCGTCGACGTGCGAGTTGCCAAGTTGCCAACGGACACGAAGAACGAGGTGAGCGAAGCTGTCATGCTAATGGCACGAAGCAAAGCGCGGGCACCGTCGAAACTCCGCCCGTGCAGCGACTCGACGTTGACAATTGACGAGTCGAGGCTGTGCCAGCACTGGTACTTGTGTCTCGAGGCACCGACGGTCCTTCTTGAGCCAGGTAGCTACCTGGGAAGCGCCGTCGCTCGAAATGCAGTTCCCCGTGAAGCTCGACGATCGATCTAAAGAGCTTCTTCTCGGTCCCGATCTCTACAATCCCGAGCGCAATGTCATCTTTTCAAAGTCACCGCTCCACCCCAGGCGGGCCGTAACGCAGCGAATGATGGACGATACGAAGTAAAGAAATGCGGTCCAAAGTAACGGTGGTTGTAACGACATCCAGGTGCTAACAACAAGGGACCGACGCGACGCAGGAATGTTTAGAGCACATCCAGTACCCGTACGCTACGAATCAGCGGGTCCAGTGTCGTCGGCGTGATCTCCTGTACCTGGACGGTGATATGGCTCTCTGCAGCGACCCTCCTGTATGCTGCCACGTTGCCAGAGTCCGGCGTGAGCAACAGCGCGCCAAACGGTTGTCTCAGTCGAGCGAGGACTCGCAAAGCGTCCATCCGTCTTTCCGTCGAAGCCACGGTCGAAGGGGGAGGGAGAGAGGCTGTGTCTGGAGGGTGCATGGCGGTTCGTTGGCCGAATGGTAGCCCAAAACGTCCACCAAACCCCACTGGTCTTTTCTGGACTGTCGAGAACTTTGGAGGGCCGGGGAGGGGTGGTAACTCTTCCAGTGGAAGAGACCGATAGTCTGTGTCCTCTTCTGGTATCATGTTTCCAACAGGCTGTCGGTCGAGGAGAAAGTCGATCCAAGGGTAAACGAGTATCAGTGAATTGAATCGGGAAAGATCTTCCCCGGTCCTGATCTCCACGATCCCGAGGGCAGTTGCCTGCGCGCGGAAAACTTGGTCCGATCCGCTCCACGAAGCTGATAAACGGCCCAGCTTGAAAGTAATTGCTGGGAGCTTCATCCGTCTTCCATTGAACGACGGCACGGGGAGGTCCGCGAGTCGGTCATAAAATCTTGCAAATGAGGCAAGGATTAGTGGAGTAGCGTGTATCTCCGCATCGGCGCCCGTGAGTACTGGCGGAATGTGCGAAGTAGGCAGTTCGCTGAAAACAGAGATCTTGGCTGGGAGACAACTATTGAAGCTTCCGGATCTTCCAGTCCACGCCAGGATGCTCGTGTCTCCAGAGCTCGTCAGCAGCTGGGCCAACAATTTCCCGAGTGCACTGTCTCCTTCGCCATACACAACAGGCAAGGGGAGAGAGAATATCCCAAGCAGCGAGTAGGCTGTATCCTCCACCCGCGTTGCTTCCCGCATCGAAGCCAGACGAAGCTTCTCGCGAATATCTTCTAATCCGGGTTGAAGCGCCATCAACCCTTGCGCTGAAATTCCTGTTGCTTCTTCCATCTCTTTGATAATCTCCGGCGCTTCTTTGTGGTTCGGAATATCGATTCCCCGGTAGAGGGACCAGTCATGATTATAGAATCGCACCACTCTCGATGCATGGTATTCCTGCAATGTCCACGCACGCGTGTTCCAGACGTTTTCAACCAGGCTTTTCCATGGGGCTTCGCAAAGCAAGATGACAGTCAAGGTCGAACGCTGATACCATTGGGACATCGATACCAATGCCTCTTGGAGCACAGAGGGATCTGATTTATTGATGCAGACCGTATCACTCCATGCCCAGTGCAATCCAGCCTTTCGGACGACCTTGCAGAAATTCTGGAGCTTTTCGTTGGTGGGAGACGCCTCGAGTTCGTACACGACAATGTCTATAGCATCGTTGTACACCGGTTCCCGAGCTTTCCATTTGTGGGAAAACATGGCGTAACGATAGTACTGCCCGACTTCGTCTTCCACGCGAAGATAATCGATACGAGTGGTCGTGGAGCAGACCAACTCGTGAAAGGTGAGCTGTGATTCGAAAGAAGACGCCTGACTGGGCCTATCGAGCAGACGACCAGTGTCGGTGTTGATAAGGACTAATGGGGATTCCTGTAGGGCAGATCGAATAACTTCGCGAATCGCTGCCTCTGTCTCCGCTGGCTTGATATATTGACGAGAGCACTCTATAATATAAGATCAATGGGCAGTAAACACCAGCATCATGTCTTTACCCTTACCACGAATATCTGGATCGGCAGACTCCAACATCTTCGAGAGCATCGTTTCGAACGCAACCCGCGCATCATGATAGCTGCCTGCAACGCACAAAGCCGTATGTTTCCTTTCGTAGCCCAGCGGTGACGATGAACTAAGGATGATCATCTAGCGAGTCTCTATTAAAGGCACGGTCTAGTATAAAGCAAACAACAGACTTGGTTTGCATCTTCTAATGCATCCTTCCACGAGCCGATAATGGCACGTGCTCGACTACGTTTGGCAAATAGGGTGTAGAGATTGGCAGGATGGGGATGGAGTGAGAGCGCAGACGAATACTGAACAACGGCTTCATCGTGTTGTCGAGCATCCATTGCAAGATCCCCGAGTTCTTCTAACTTCTTGCCACACTGATTACTCAGCTCTGATTATACAGATTGCCTAAGTGATGTCACACATGGTGCATACGGATCACTCACCGATGATCCATCCGGCCTGTTTCCTGTGAATTTTCTTCGACATCTCTTTTTCCATTTCTAGAAAGCACTCTGCGGCATCCTCGATACGGCCAGTAACATCCAGCCTGAGACGCTCGCATATGGTCCGATGAACAATGATCCTCGGGGCGATGAACTCCAAGTAAAAAACGTTAAACTCACCAGACGAATCAAACGAAATAAAATGCTCACTGTGGAGCACTGTCATATCAGTATCCAGGGACACAATCGAGGCCGCGTTATCACAGTGTTTGGAGGTTGGCGAAGAACGAAAACTTATCAGTACTGTACGATGGTATGCATCGCATCGCATCGATCGTGCCAACGACATCTGATAAAACGACAGGATTTTCAAAAGCATCGCGCTACTGGCGCAACACCACGGTTCGATCTCATACATCAACTTTCTCGCCTTCGCCTTGCGAAAAATCTTCCTGATTGCGAGGCGGAGCTGATTGTTCGCACTATCGCAGAAAGTGCCAGGTCGTACGAACAAGTCGTCGAGGTATGTTTTTTTTTTCATTGTCCGCTAGATGGTATTGATTTATTTGGCGTCTCCGCATAGTTGCTGTCCCATATGCCGCCTTATGCTGGAGGACTACTGCCTCTCAGCTTTTGCTTATTCCATCAGCAAGAATCTGTGCGAGAAGCGACGGTGGATATTTTCAACGAGTTGAGAACACACCCGGTAATTTGGTTTGTCTCCAAGTCGCACGTGATCCCAATCGTTTCCCTGGCACAGGTCGGCGTGATACTCCTCCAAGCTCTCAATCATTTCCAGCGTTATGCCTACGTGCGACAAGCCCACGCTCGGGAACATCGCGCAAAAGAGAGCTGTTCGAGCGCTAATCACCTCGTCCCCCCGCCGCCACTTACCTCGCGTACGCCTTCCAACCGAAGTGAGATCAGCCTTGGCGGATTTTGATTTTTTGATCACCCTTTGGACGTCACACCCCCTCGCTTGATTTTGTGACTATAGCTTACTTTCGACCTTCTTGCGTATATATCCGTTTACTGGCCCTTGTATGCTTATACCTTACCTGGGGGTTCATCATACGACCTGATCACTCCAAGACGTGGATTAAGCGTCAAAAATTGTGCATATTCGTACAAAATTCGCATACTACGGGCAATTGGACCTGCTCACGAGACGGGCAAGTCGGCGGTTGCTCACACCCTGCAGGAGGGTAATCAGCACCGCTTCTCGCAGTCCACAATCGAGGCAAACTTGCGAGGACGGGTGCACCCCTAGACCATTAATTCATCTTCTGGCGTATCCAAGGAAGTAAATAGCCGAGGCATACACCACGACGTGATGGACTCGAACATGGATACGACGCTCTCGTCTTCTGGATGTATGACGTATATGACGAATATCATCATGCCAACGATGACGGACGCCGCGACGAGCGCGACCAACTTGCTGACGCTCTGCGACGCAACGAAGAGGAATTGCGCCGTGAGGAGGCCAACCCCCCACAAGTAGCTCGCCCTGGGGAGGCTGAACACGACCGATGACGGAAGGAACCCGATGGAGCCCGATTTAGCGAGACCCAGGTAGCGAGCCTAGAAACGGATTAGCGCGGGGCTAAGCCAGAATCGGAAGACGACAAACGCCGATGGGTGCACTCGATTCTGCGAGCGGGTAGTGCCTGAGATGGAGGCACGACGCGGAGGCAATACTGACTGCGCACGACAGCGCGGATGGCATTGACGCGGTGATCGTGCCACCGCGCACGTTGGCAAGGAGAATGCTGGCTCTGAACGTTCTCGTTTAAGACATTAGTGTAAATTAGGTTCTTTTGGACGCACATGAACACAGGAAGGCTCTATACGTCAAATGTTAAACATGTCAGCCTTAGTCTAAATGCCCAAGCTTACCAAGGAGAGACTGGATGTCCAATCAGTGAGGCTATTTGATATGAAGCGTCTCCATTGGTCCGCATACACTCGGTTGTTCACGTAAAGGTCGTCCAAGAGGTTAGTGTAATGCAGGGGGATACCCCACATGAGTAAATTGACGATGTTAAACATCCATTTGTGTTGAAGAACATCGACAGGAAACATTCCCTGTAATCTGTCCAACTGGGCAGGCTGTTGTCCATAAAAAGTGGAAAACCGTTCCTTCTCTGTCATCCGACACTCAATACATTTATCAGTCTCCGAACTGCGGGTCATACCTATAGCACCAGCGAGTCGCGCTAATGTAGCTCTATCAGACATAGAAAGCGTCATTTAATTGTTTCTTACCCGCATAGCAAAGGGTATAGCCGTCCACACGCTGTCCTGTAACGAATTCGCGATGTTAGGTTAGAAGAGCTCAGGATTGTACCGGATCGAACTACCTCTCTTTCTGGATAGCAGCTTCAGAAACGGTTGACATGCGTCTGCTGTGTAGGGGAAGGTCGAGGTTTTTGATGTCAACATATCTATGGCTCTCGATCAGCCGGTTTTCATGGAGAACACAGCTCAGGCGGAGTTACCTGCTTGACCATGAGAAATGACATTATAAAGGTCATCTATCATTTGAGAAAATTGCAGTTCGTGGGACTGGTGATGCATAGGAAAAAATTCGACGTGTACCCAATACAATCGCTCCAGCTGGGTTTCTGTCTGAGTATGAGACGTCAGCGAAAGTATCAACACGGGGAAAGCGCACCGACATGCGATTGAGACACTGCTGCTGGCATATCAAGTGAAGCCGTACTCAGATCCTCGAGCCAAAATAGGACTTTTCCGATGTGATCAACAAAGTAATAATTGCAAGACATCTGATCGTCTCCCAACTCTAGAAAGAGTTCGCATCTGGGAGGAATTTTGATATCATGATAATATAGTCCCATGCTCGCAGCAGTTATGCCATCGAGAATACGATCCTGTATCTGGTCATTCTCGATGTTCGCCTCAGTGAGAACGTCGAAAGCGAATTCGCCAGTTAACAGGGAGTATGGTTGTCCTTCTGGGTGCACGTAACGCTTCCACTTGCAAGGGGAGATGCTTAGTTCGACAGATGTATCTCGTGGCAGATCCCATGGTGTCAAGTCTGACCTGTTTCTGGAGGCAGGTCCTCGGGCGATTGTCTGTTGACAATGCTGGATGCTGGACGATGCATTAGCTACTCGTCCGAGTCCATCCGGGGTTAAGCTGGAGCTACTCACTAGGCTGAACTGTAATACCGTGCTGTGCGCAACGAAGTCACAGGAACAAGTCTCGTCTCGAGCTTTGATTCCTGAGTGTCCATGAGTAGACTGGGGTGTGGTAAACTGATCCATCGCCATCCTTAAGTCTTATAGTTGGACCCGGTCGACCACACTGCCACACCAAACTATGAGAAATAAAGCCCACTTAAGGCTGTACGAGCGCCAGAACATTTCAACTCATTCAAGGAACTCCGAACTGAACCAGACAGTATGCCGACGGGGATGGAGATAACAGATACACTCTCAGCCACTCCCCACTGAATTCCGAATTCAACCACATCTGGCTTCCCGTGTGCTGCGCGCCTTTACAAACACTTGCAATTTCTTAATACCATTCATCAGACTGCTTAGAAACCCAGTGGCCACTGATGGCTGATCCTGCTAGCCGCAGCCGATCACGAGCACCAAGTCGGCTGCTCCCTGCCGCCACAGATATGCGTGCCGTATGTGTACCTAATGTGCTGCAGACGCGAACCCGGCAGAACTGGTACCTTGAAAGTTTCGATTGACGAAAACCCGCGATTGAGATCGCTTGTTCTGGATACAAATTTTAAGCAAATGACTTCAGGAGGTTCGACAAGTTGAAGGAATTTGCTGTTATACGAGAGGCATTACCGGTACGTATGATCAGTCCTAGTCACGGGACATACCTTTAGGGTTCAGTGTGTAGAGTTAGGTTCACCATCGAACCATCATTTTTATCTTCAGCATCATTAAGAGTACACATGCACCTGCATGCGCCCACTGCCAACGCAGCCGATTGATCAAAGGATCAAGAAGCTGATCGTTTAGGGGAGTGCACTCCCTAGACTCTTAAAAGATCTCCGAGTCCTTGTATACCAAACACTCACATTGATCCTCACTGGCACTCTCTGTTGGCAATCCACTGCAATGATGGTTGAAAAAGTTCATCACGATCCATACGAAGGCGGCGAGTAAGTTCGCAACCAGGCATCTGATTCTGTTCCAACTGAGTCGTCCGTCAGACAACCGGCGCAAACACCTGGCGACGACAAGGGATCTGATGACTCGGATTTCTGCCCGCCGTCTGACAAAGAGGAAAACAGCGTCCAGCGATCTGATCAAGGGTCAGTCTGTCACTTGCTGTTTCGTTTATAGATGAATGTACTCTTCTCATTAGAGACACCAGATTCGTCGGACGCGGAAAACAAAAGGAAGAAGGGTCGGCCGGTCAACAAAAATCGAAGGAGTCTGTCATACCACTAACAAGTCGCACTTCACTGACCTTACTCCAATTTAGTGCGTCCCAGCCCAAAAAAGACGGTCGCCGCGATGATAATAGTGGGAACCATAGGTCAGTTCCTTTTCCCGGGGCATACGGCTCGGTACGATTATTTGACTACTATCACGAAGGTCAGACCCCTCCAAGTACAATGATAGGAAAGTTAGCAAGAAAGTTGGCAAATAAGATGATCTATGAGCCCTTAACATGTTCGTTTTGTTACAATAGCTCGTTCCTGTGTGCTCCGTGTGTATATACTTGTAAAGAGTGCTTTGTATCCCCCGCGGTGCTGTGTTCAAGGCTAATTAAACTGTTGAGTATTTGCTCCGCGGAAAGTTTTTTGATCGGAGATCTAGACATATTTTCTCGAAGCTCCCCAGGAACAAGCCAGAAATTCCTAGCGATTTCGTGAGCACTTGGCCAATACCACGGTGCAGTACGTCGTGCCAAATGCCCCACACTGGCGGAAACCTGCAGAATCTTACAGCAAGATGAGCCGCGTCGTGTGAAAGTGCACCACTAGCAGTTTACAGTCGCGCTTCTCCCCGAAGAACTTGAACTTCTGTCTGTGTCCGGAATCTCGCAGCACCATTAATTTCTCGGATGATATGTACTGCCCTATGGTACTGGCTGCCAGTGGTAGCACGTACTGACGGTAAAACGTCCACAGCTTCCTGCTGTTGTCTTCCTGCTGTTGTGTGAGTTGTGTCAATATGCATGTCTATCTTTCTGAGCTGTTTCCTCTGAAAAACAAATGGAGTTAGAAACTCAAAGTTCTTTTTCCAACAATTTCAGCTGTTCACAAGCCAGACTGGCACCTCCCGCATGATCGAATAAGTTGTTTACATATCCTATCCTACTAGTAGCAATCGGTACAAATCATACCTACAGACGAGAGTGTGGTTGTTGCTCGGGACCACCACTGATATGCCGGACGGCAGACCATGGCATATCAGGACTGCCAGTGGATTATAGATACTTACCAGCCTAATAGTATGCCCAGTATGGAGCAGTTAGATCTACTATTCAACAAGTTATCATCCAAATGGAGAAGTTAAAAGATCCTGTACTGCACTACAGACCTGCCAAGTGTCGAGTGCGCACTAGTAGCGATCATTGTAGGTCTTAACAGTGAAAGCGGATGAAAGGCGTCCCATTAAGTTTGTTGACTTGATAGCATTTCCAGGTTGGTATCTGAAACTATCTACAATAGATACCTTCTCTGTTTTCTGATGAGATTCGGGGTGATTGTTGTCGCCCTTAGGTCCATAGGGCATATTCAGTCCGATCACGGGTCACAAACATAAGGAAATCACCCCAAAAAGTTGTTCTACACATCACTTGGCAGTGAATAAGTCGTGGGTACTACCAACTGGATTAGCCCTTGCTGTATTATCTGGACTAGGGGCGCTCACCTTCACGGAATGATCGAAAAATCCAAGTGGGCTGGCCCGCTTCACCTATACCGGTCAGGCATCTAAAGCTGGTTCATGAATTCGAGCTGGAGCGATCACAGCATCGTGAGTCACATACGCAACCACAATAAATGCCATGACAGCCTGAGGCTGGTACTTCACTAGGATTTGGTAACGTCGCAGAGATGGACAAAATCATTTCATTGTGAGCAGATCTGACCGCGCTGTAGATTCATTTGCGAGGTGTACAGTTATTGTGACTGCAGCAAAAGACCCTGTCTCATGTTCTTGGGCCAACCAAACTGACTCAAAAAGGATGTCTTTGTTCTGTGTTCAGGTCAGCAAGAGTACTTGTATGTGGATCTCCACGGAACTTACACAGGATCCTGGCAAAGCAGACTACCCGCAGCTCGACGATAATGGATAAGAAGGCACTGGGAGACCACATTGGCGTGTTTGGCTGTACCATACTATGGAGCCACCCAGGCAACTTCTCCTAGGGTTCTGGAAGGCGGATCTCGGCGCGGACAGGAGTTGAGTTTCCATAGAGATCCAACCGAAAAACAGCATAATCGGGCTAGCGAGGATCTAAGAGGGGGCCCCGCCAAGTAGCCAAAGTGGGGTTGGACCTACGACCTTTGGCAGGGGTGAAAAGTTCATGGCTGGACCCACTAATGTGTGACTGCGGAATATTCTGATGGTCATAAAAACCCCTCAACCCCACTGCACGCAGGGGTGCCACAGGGCACAGGGGATGCCGATGCGACCACACAAGCATAGCTTTTGGGTTCCGTAGGCCTACCGAAGGGCTGGCTGTATTCACCAAAGGTAGATTTAATGAATTTCTCGACCGAGACTAATGACTCGAATGGCGGTGCAGACCTCATGTATCACGCAATTCTGTCACCATTACTGCATCGAATAAATGCGATGGTCCTTGGCACATGGAGCAATGCACGCACCTTCCATGGGACTCGCTTGTGGACCAATCTATGCGAATGTGGCCGCTGTACAGTCCTTTTCGAGAATAGTACACGTGTGGAGAATTGGAGCAACCAGTGACCGCCGCGTGAAGTCCAAATGATTCCACCTACTGCTGCGCAGTAAACACGCCAAACAACTTGTAATAAAGTGACGAATGCATCCCGCCGTCATATACTGGGATACACACCAATGGCTATATTCACTTCTAGGGGCTAGCTCCGAGTCAAAGGTGATGAAAACGAGGGAATATAAATACCGGCTTCTTGTTCGTGCGGCGTTTAGCCTGAGGTTGGCACGAAATGTCTATCAGTGACACAGTGGCTCATTTTAGACCACTATCGAGTAGTAAGCATTGAGCCACTGCGGTCATTGAGCGAAGCGCTCAAAACCTGAGGAACCACGCAAATCAGCGCCTATTGCAGACAAGCGCTTCAACTTGAAATAGGTGCGCGCATCTTTAATACGAAGTACATAGAGGAAGCTGTTGGCGCTCGCGCCAAAGTACCAGAGTGAACTAACAAGGAGACGCTTTGCATTAGAACAACCGACTCGCACAGATCAGAAACACGAAGGACAGTGCATGTTGGGCAGTCCGCCCTGGCAACACCATCACCTCCGGCGAACTACAGGGGTCCAGGGTTCTGGCTCGTCCAACCCTTTCCTTGCTTCTGTCCAGGGATCACGTACAAACGCAGAGGTACTATCTGGACGTGCGTCGACGCCTGGCTCGTTTGGTTCGCGTTCAGGTTCTATTTTCAAGCGCGGCTCGGCCACTCCTGGATGGCTATCGGAAGGCCGAGGCTGAGCCATTCGTGCCGTACGTTCACGTTCCTCTTTATCGCGCGCCTCCAGGATGGCGGGGTTCGTCCGCACGCGTTCTTGGCGGGCTAGATCCGTTTTCAGTTCCTGTAGCATTCAATAAGTTCGTCAGAGATGGGTGCGGATAAGAAACGGCGACATTGGATGATCGGTAAATGAAAATGGAGCCCACAATGAGTCAAAGGGTGGGCTGTATTCCGGCGAAGGCGGGGGCTTACCTCGATGCTTGGTGGGTCCGACCGCGTATGCGTAAGCCAGGTATGCCACTGTACTGCCAGAGTTCAGGCCCATTAACACAGGGTCGACGGACAGGACGGCAGAAAAAAAAAGTAGCGGTAGGAAAAATGGAAGGACCACACCTGGAAGTCTCTTTCCACCAGCTATGTATGTCTACATATCGTCGGACCGCTCGTACTGGACGGTGCGTTTCGGCCGGCCTGATTCGATGAGAAAAGCAAGAGAAAAGCGGTTAGTACGTGGTGGCTAAACCTGCCAGTGAACAGCCAACAACAGTGACTACACACCATCGTTTGGATTCGGGTACTAGTAACACTTGTTCCCTGGAAACCACGTTAATGTCCGGTGAGGGTGCAAAACTTCCGGGACCCGGCATGTGTAGTACCTTCCAAGTCGCGACCCACAAGGCAGGTCTGGTCCCGGCCTTGGGTTTCAAAAATGCGAGTGCGCCGCAGACCAAAGCTATACTCACAGGTCTCATAAAGCGCTGTAATACCCGCCTGAAAATCGACGACATCGTAATTCGGTCGGTGTCGGAGGAGCTGGTTTCTCCTCTACTTTCTTGGAGGCATCTGTCTTGTCGTCCTTCTTGTCCTTGTCCTTGTCATCAACCTTTTTGTCTTTGCTGGCTGTCTGAGCGGTGGACATTACACGACTGGCTGGACTAGCAATGACGCGTCCGCTCAATGATAGTAGTACATAGTGTTATGTCAGCTTTCTAAAACGGATGGCTTGGTACGCTCTGCAGTGCGGGGCGCGTAAAGATGAAGATGGACGTGTTTGCTCGCCCTGATGTCTGGCATCAGGAGATCGGCTTCGAATGGGCTCAGTACGACAAGAACCGGGCCTCGAGCTGTTTTTCCAGAATCCACTGGACAGGTCTGAGGTACTGGTCCATAGTTCCTTTGGTGGTCCAATGGTGGACTCTGGCTTGATCGTCCTGTTGAGGTCTACCGTTGCCAGGATAGACGAACTCCAGACGTCAGCATCGCAAATAGTCGCAGTGCTTCGTTCGAGCGTCGTAAAGACTGGTATGACTCCAGTTTTGATGAACGATACGACGTCCGGATAAAGATAGTCCATCGGTTCCGGCTTGAGTATTCAGCAACTGTGTCATCCTGATCGAGGAAAACTTGGAACTAACTGCGTAGTTGCTTCTCGGTGAGGCTCGCATAGTAGTAGGATAAACACGTGAGAATGGTGAGATCCGGCCGAACTGCGTGTTGGGTGCTGGCACGTCTTTGGCTTGATAAGGAACTGCAAGCATCGTGGAAGCTTCAGTATAATGTCGGTCAAGGCTATAGTCGACACGCCATCTTCATTCCACGAGAGCGAACGAGAGGACGTTCGGGGACAAAGACCGTGAAGTATTAGTAACCCGTTCCACAGGTAGCCCATGTGCGAGTGCTAAGTAGTTCTCCACCGTCTTCGCTCTCTCGGAGAGGACATCCTTGTCAGATATAAAATTAATGGAACCTGATGATCGAACAGATTACTCGGGGAAGTGCAGACTGCGTCGGCGCAAACCTCACTTGACCTCGTGCCAAAACGAACTTGAAATTCTAACAGAAACTACAACTGTGAGCGAAACCTTCGGGAAAACCATGGCCCCGACCTTGATAAACGTAAACATACGCACACGAACAGAATAGACACAGTAAGTTGTTCGGCGGGCACATGCCAGTGAATCCGGCTGTGTGGCCACACCCGTATGGATACATGCCCTAGGGTCCGGGAATTAAACTGGTGCGGTGGCGTCATCATTGAGGCAGGAATGATGATAGTGAGATGAGACAGTAGTGGTCAGTTGACGACGGTGGTTGTCATTGCCGACGTCCTTGTCGATATACTAGTAGGATGACGGTGGCACGCCTGCGGCTGCGACCGTGTCATCATCGTTGACAGGGCAGTAGTGATGTAGTAGGATGGGGTGGTCGGTCAACGACGTCCTCGTTGATGCAATGGTGATAGTATTAGAACTAGGTTGTGGTTATGATCATCGCGACGACAGTCAGAATCGACCCTGACAGACAAAAGGACCCCACTTTGAGACCTTGCTCCGCGTGTGCGCCTGGTCACACCTTATCCACCAGCGCCAAGATGCACGCCCATATCTCCTTAGTTGTGTCACGCGCCTCCGCCGACTTGGCAAGCGTTGCTTGGGGGACATCCATTGGCAGAGGCTGCAGAGCCGCCTCGACTCTGACTCTGGTCTTGGGCTTGTTGTTCAGTTTCGGCACCTCCTGTGTGGTGTCGAACGTTTTCGATTCAAAACCGACTGGCTCCTGTTTGACGTGCCGCCACGTTGCTCATCACGGCATAGACGGTCCAGCTTGAGCTTCCTCCACGTCCAGAGCTTCTGAGACTTCGTGGAGCGTCATCTGCGCCGTGATGTAGGCTTGGTGGGAGGGAATGTGTGATGGAAATGGTTATAGTGGGCAGTGGGTCGAGGTTTAGTGCTGAGCGCTGAGTACTTAGTGACCACGGATCAAGCCGGCGCCATCCGGGGGCTGCCGCCACTGGGACGCTCGTTTGGCAACTTGGTGAGAACGACCTACCGCCAACTTGCCCACCAACACAGTGCAGTTCTTCCGAGTAGACTCCATCTACCACATCATCGAGATGGACTATCAATACCACACCTCTCATTAATTAATAACACGCCTGAGTAAATCCCCGGCCCAAAGTTACATATGTGGGGACTTTACAATGAACGGTACTCAAAGGGTTTACAAGTCATTGCACGGGACCATTGTCACAGAAGAATCCCTTCGATCCCTAGACCGTGGCCCGGCTAGTAATTGCAATTTGTAGCCCAGCAGGGGTCTTTACCGGGAAAATCTTCGAGTTTCTTTGTTGATCTTTGCGTGTCCCCAATGGTCGCACAAACGGTTGATTGTTGCAGCTTTTCGACCTTGGCGAAGATCTCCCCCCCTTGGAGCACAACCACTGGCACGGCCGCGATTTGGCGTCACCTGACGCTAGAAGGTCGCGCCTCGGTCATGACCGAGGCGGCGCTCAAATTATAGGTCTCTCGGTCGT
>JBBPTU010001178.1:0-14136 GCA_038094295.1 Tylopilus aff. beelii
GTTTCCGCCGATGAAGTACCCCCGTCCTCACCCACCCCCCACTCCTCTGTTGACCCACTGGGCACAACCACCAACTCCTCCACCTCCATTCCCAGTCCTCCCCCCTCTTTCCTACCATTGCTTGACTCAATCAGTGATTCTGACTCAGAGGTCACCCAAGTGGGCTGGGAGCTCAGAGCAGGAGAATATTTCTCCGCACCAAACCACTTACCCACCACGATTTGACCTGGTAGTCCACCACCCACTCCACAGGTACACCGCTGCCCCCAAAGAGTCAATCGCTCCAGACTTGCTCCCCCGGAGAGGGCCTGTTGCTACTCCTGCGACAACAACACCCACTTCTGTCCCAACTGCCCCCTCTACACCTGTAAGTTCTGTTCCGTCCACACCCCAGGACACCCCCAGTACTCCTGTCCCCACAATCCCTACCAATGCACTACCTGCAGTGTTAGAGGACACTCTGCGGCGGAATGCACAGATGCTTGGGGTCTTGAATGGGACGACAATGACATTGTCTGGAACAAGGGAGACCCCGACGGCTACTGAGTCGGAGCCTCAGTCACAACAAGGGGGTAATGTTATGGGCTGGGCAGAGATCAAGGCGCGATACACTGAGTTACATCGCACCATCAATTGAGCTACTGAAGTGTTTGTCAGAGCAGGCCTTCTTAGCTCCTCAGACCGAGACTTGTACCTCGTGTACCCGATGGGGGATTCGTGCGTGGGAAGCCCTACCACAGAGTAGCTGGGTACCCATTCTTCTTGCACTGCTTCCGTTTCCCTTTCTGTCCTCCGATTCAATCTTATCTTGTATACCACTATACGGACTCTTTAGAAGCGCGTCATTGCCTTGCGCAATCCGCAGTATGTTTCCCACCTTATCTCTTCATCTCTGCTCACATCGCCTTTGGATGGAGCTTGTAGTTAGTACTTTCCAGGACACTCATCTCTCCTCCTACCAATTCTCTCATATTGGTAGTAGTTTCCAATTCTACCAGCAGTTACCAATAAAAGCACCACTATCAGCGCTCATGTACTTTAGTTAGATCTACACAATCACCAGCGTAACTTACTCACACTGCTCAAAGTGAGCGAGACCCAAACCCTGGCTCGCAATCGCCATACTTGTGTAATCGTTGCTCTTACCTTCACTTACTCCCTTCAGATCTTTGTGCAAGCCTTCACCACCCTGATCAGCGAAATAGTAGTATGCTATTGTATTAACACCCTTCTCCTTAGTTCATCTGCTAACAAACAGTAGACAGAGGATTATTAACAAGGCTTGATAGAGAGGATCCAGTCTGGTGGTGGTCTTGCTTGAAGATTCTATCTTCACAGCAGAGGAGATGAGAATGCAGGTGAATTGCATAGATCAAACTACAGTACATGGCACCCATCTGGGGTATTTATATATAGGTACTGGGGAGTGGGGAAACATAACCATAACAAGAGAGATGGCTATGGGAGAAGATCTGCGTCCATGGGAAGAGGCAAGAAGTGACGTGAGAAGGCTTTCTCACGTCAGTGGAAAAACATAGTAGGTAAGTGAAATGATCTTAGATAGAGTCCGTATGGCAGTGTACAGGATGAAGTAAGTGGGAGAATAGATTGCGGTGAGGGCCTGCTCAATACAAGGAAGAAAGAAGGGAGAAGCAATTGAACTGACCATGTAGTCACCTGAGGATCTCCTCTTCCTCTTCAAAGTGCTCTTCTATATGGGACCAGGGGAAGTCAGCACCAGGGACTACTTCTTTGTTGATGTAGGAAACCATCTCTCAGATTACTCCATCTAGGATAGCTTCCTTCAGGGCATACTGTAGGTCTTGCTGATGGTGTTCCATGTCAGTCCAGACCATAACATGGGTAGTTTACATCTTTCACATCATGGTCCAGCAATGCAACAACATCCACTCTCCATTTTTAAATCCAAGGCACATGGATGTGCTCTTCATGCAGTGGTTGCAAAGAGACATAAACTATCCATCTGGATGGACTGAAAAATGTCTCTTCCAACTCCAGTTTTTTAATCAAGAGGTTCCCTCAGATGCATTTGGATTTCTTGACCCAGACTCGGTCATTCGGGGGGTGCACCTAATTCCAGTATTTCCCTATGGCCACACAGAAGAACTTCTTGGACATTCTGATACTCAACAACAAAAGGACACTGGAGACTGGGCTTCCGACTGGAAATATTATTATGCAAATATGTAAGTTTTTATTTACATGGTATACTACAAGAACCTAAACACCATTTAGGTTTGTTGATCGTGATTTATTCATGAGATTTCGAGGCAGTGGTATCAGACATAAAGCAACTTACAAATGGAACAATTTCCTTTACAAAGATGTTGGCAAGGCTGTTGAGTTAGATGATGAAGAGGGCTCCAGTGCAGGTGGTGAAGAAGAGGACGAGGAAAGCTGTTAACGCGATAGCGATTTACTACTTCGCCGATTATGAGGGCGAGGGCTTGCGCAAAGATCCAAAGGGAATAAGTGAAGGTGAGAGCGACTAAGACGCAAGTATGGCGATTGCGGGCCAGGACGATGGTCTCACTCACTCGAGCGGCGTGAGTAAGTTACGCTGTGGATTGCGTAGATCTAACTAGTGTACATGGGCGCTGATAGTGGCACTTTTATACGTAACTATGAAGGGGATGGGAAACTACTACCAATGTAAGTAGAATTGGCAGGGGGAGGTGGAGCGTCCAGGAAAGTACTAACTACAAGCTCCATCCGGAGGCGATGCGAGCGGAGATGAAGCAATAAGAAAGAAGACATACTGCGGACTGCGGAAGGCAGTGGACACTTCTAAAGAGTCCGTATTGCGGTGTACAGGATAAGATCAGATCAGACACAAGAAAGGAAGGGAAGGCGATGCGAAAGAAAACAGGTACCCAGCTACTCCGTGGTTGGGCTTCCCACATTTGAATCCCCCATAGGATATACGAGGTACAGGTCCCGGTCCGAGGTGCTAAGAAGACCTGCTTGAACAAAGGCCTCAGTAGCACGATCGATAGTGCGATGTAACTCAGCGTATCGCCTTTCGATCTCTTCCCAGCCCGTAACACCTCTCACGACCAACAAAGACTGTCAACTTTGTTCCTCCCTCCTCTGACACTAGAGCAACCATCACCTCGCTAGCCAGTGGACCCACGCTCATGGACGATGACACCAGCTCCCCCTCTTCTATCTCCAACCTCTCCGCTGACTCCCCCATCCTGTGCCTGGACTCTCCTACTCCCTCCATGATCTCCTCCACCTTGGCAGACGCCAGATGGGATCCAACCCAAGCCCACCGAGGAGTGGCCTATCACAGTAACCATCTCTCCCGCCCCATGCTCTACGCCCTCACCAATTCGGCCCACATTGCCGCCTGCACCACTGTCACAAACATGGCCACCCCCACCCCAGAACTTGTCGCCTACCGTGAACGAGTTCGCAACCCGGCTCTGGGAGATAACTGCCACGAGTGTGGGGCAACTGGTCACTGGTACCCAGACTGCTCTCAGTACACCTGTCCTGGGTGTGGAATCACTTCCCCAAGACATCTGCAGTATATATGCCCAGTCTGACCACGTGCTTGCCCACGCTGTGGAGAGCAGGGTCATCCAGCATGATGTTGCACTGGCCCCCTTCCTCCAGATGACCTGAAATGGGATGACTACGACAAACTCTGGAACGAGGGTGACCCAGACGGTCCAGATAGATGTTGAGGTGATACCTCAACCCGTAGCGGAGGGTAATGTTAGGGTTTGGACAGACATGGCACGCCATCAAGAGGACCTCCACTTCACGCTTCAAGAAGCCGTTATCAACAGGTTCTACCAAGGAGTCGTGGCTTATGTCAACGATGAAGTGTTACCTTGAGGAGACTTCCCTTGGGATGCCATAGAAGACCATTTCGCTATGAATGAGGAAATCCTAGAATGACTTCATGGTTGGTTCGACTGCTTCTCTCTTCTGTTCTCAATGTTTCGTGCAGACCCTCACCACAATCTCTATTTAGGCTTACTCCATCCTGTACACCGCCATACGGATGCTATTTAAAAGGTTTTCACTTACCTAACTATGTATTCCCAGGAATGTGAGAAGTCATCTCACGTCACCAGCTTAGCTTTCCCATGGACACTAATCCTCTCCCATAGTCATATCTCTAGTTATGGCTACGTTTCCCCATTCCCAGATCCTTATATATAAATACTCCTAGATAGCGCCTTGTACCTCAGTTTGATCTACACAATCAACCTGCGTTCTCATCTCCTCCGCTGCAAAGATAGGTTCTTTCAGCAAGACCACTGCCAGACTGGATCCTCTCTACCAAGTGTTGTTAGTAATCCTCTACGTCTACTACGCTCTGCTAGATGACCAAAGGAGAAGGGAACAATAGGACGCATATCGTAACAGGCATAGTGCAGGTCCTGCTGATGGTGCTCCATGTCAGACCAGACCATAATATGGCCTATCACAGTAACCATGTCCCCTGCTCAGTACTCTACATCATTACCAACTCTGCCTGAGTTGCTGTGCAGACAACCATTGTCAACATCTCAGCCCCCACCCCCAAGCTCCAAGCCTACTATGAATAACCTCATAATCCCACTCCAGGTGATAACTGCCATGAATGTGGAGCAATAGGGCATAGGTGCCCCAACTGCCCTCAGTATATATGCTCTGAATACCAAATCATTTCCTCAGGTCATCTGCAATATTTGTGCCCAGTCAGACCTCACACTTGCCCACACTATGATAAGCAGGGTCATTCAAAATGATATTATCTCAATGCATTCAGCCCAAACAACCTGCACTAGAATAACTATGACAAGCTTTGGAACAAGGATGACTGGGATGGCCTGGATGAAAATTGAGGTGGTACCTCAACCCATAGCAGAGGGTAATGTTATGGTCTAGTGTGACATGTTGTGTCACCAGGAATAATTACAGGCTGCCCTCTAAGAAGCAGTGATCAACTGGGTGTATCAAGGTATCATATCATATATTGATGATGACATAGTTCCTGAAGGGGACTTTCCATGGTCCATCATAGAGGACTGATTTGCTGCTAAACAAGACATTCTCTTGTAACTAGACAGTTGGTTCAATTGCTTCTCTCTTTTATTCTCCATGTATTGGGTGGGTGCACACCACAATCTTCATTCCTGCTTACTTTATCTGATATACCGTCATACAAACTCTATCTAGATCCTTTCTCAGCTTACATAGTATGCCTTTCTACTGACGTGGGATGCTTTCTCGTGTCATTCATATCTCCTTCCTATGGATACTAATCCTCTCCCATAACTATATCTCTCATTATAGTCATGTTTTCCCACCCTAACCAGTTATATATAAATACCTCTGATGGGTGCCCTGTACTTTAGTTTGATCTATGCAATTTACCTACATTCTCATTTCTAGCCACTAGCAAAATGGATTTGATCCTTTTTACCAAGCACTACTTATCATCCTCTATGTCTACTATTCACTGGTAGATGGAGCAAGGATCATGCTGTAACACTCTCATTACCTCCTTGAACTCTTCTTTTAAAACTTAAAGGCTTGTATTGCAGCTGATAGCAGTTTAAAGGCACCTGTGGTTAACCTGGGTCTAGACCTGTCTTAAAAAAGCAAAAGAAGAAAAAGGACTAGATTTCTATTTATATTTTATTACCCGTTGATCCTGTACCAACTTCTTACATTTTTCTTAAAATTATAAAAAGTTCTTATGTTAAAAAAAAGACTAGAACCTCCACTGATATCATTAAGTAGGTTCTTATCCTTACATGGAAGGACAACTATGCTACTTGGATCATTTCTATTAAGTCCTATCTTGTCACCCTTAAAGTACTTCACATTGCTGATTAAGGGAAAGCATACCCTACTATCAGGTCAGCAGAACAAAAGGAGGCTTGAATTAAATTAGACTATCAAGCCAATGGTGTCATTACAAATTATCTAAAGAGTAACTTTCAAACATACATTACAGATATGTATGACACCAATAATGTTTCTCTTGCACTTACCACCCTAGAAAACCTTCAAAAAAGATTCACAACAATGGATCCTACTGGCCAGTTCCATTTCTTCCACCAGATTGTTCACTGGTAACTTAACCCTTCATCTAATGCCTTTGGACAGATCACCCAGCTTCAAAGCTGGTGTAGTCAGCTCAAAGTTGTAGGCCTTGACCTACCTGAAAACCTCATATAATGATCTTATGTGCTGGATGTTCAGCAGAATATAATGAAGCAATCACCACTGCTTTACATCAAGGAAACTACTAAGTTGACCATAAATGAGGTAGTTTCTATGATCGTTGCTGAAGCCATGTGCAAGGATGAATCTTCTCTTACCAATTGTATGGCTGGACCTTTGTCCTTCAAGAAGCAATTCAAAAAGGACAAAGCTCATTATATTATTTGTCATGATTCTAGCCACACTATGAAGCAATATAAATCCAACTTCAAAAAACAGGGTAATGCTTGTCCAGGTCAGAACAAAAAGAAATAGCCTTCCCTGGCTATTATATAGCAGAACCAGAATGTGCAGAAAAAAGGAAAATGAAAACAGTGCCAGGTAAACAAGATATCTCATATTGCTGACACTGTTTAGGTACCATCTTTATTAGAGGATATGTCCTTGGAATCTGATAGTGAAGCTTCAAAATCTCAAGTTCTCACTCTTCAAGATAAAAAAGACATTCCTCAGATTAATATAGTGGAAGATTTTGAGAAGATAGACATAGAACTGGACTGGGATGATGGAAAATCTTTACATAAGCTTCCTAATCTTGAGAAATAGTGCTTTTGAGCAAGGTCTATTTGATTTGCCATCAGGTGAACTATCCTAATTTTTAGGCAAGAGGAAGAGTTAGGTCAATAGTGGATAGATTAGTTGATAACCAGCTGGAAAGAAATCTGGTAATCAGAGAATAGTCCACTAGATACCATGCCAGTGTAGATGATCTCTTTAGGTCTATGTGCAATGTTGGCACATCTGATGACTTCTACAAAGGGTATGAGAATTTCACTTTTAATTCAATGTCATATTATTCTCTTTATGCACAGAGTGATGCAAGAACTGGTTGATGACTGGTAGATTCAGGTGCCAGTGATTATTTTACTCCTTATCTTACTGATTTCACATCTCTTGGGATTATTGAAAGAAAATATAGAGTTGCCAACAGCCAAGTGATGACAATTAAAGGACCAGGTATCATGATCCTGATGCATGACAATAGGAAAACCATTGTTGTTTTTATTTTAAAAAATTTGTAATTTGCACCATTTACTAATAATCAGATACTATCTGTTGTACCTTGACTAGGCTTGGATACAGATATGTAATAACTGATGAGACTCAGATTTGGAACATGCATGGTTGTTTTATGGGAACAGCAGCTCCATTAGCTACACATGATTGCCTTCACTGATTTACTACTGATCCTTAGCATCTCAGTTAAAACTGTAAGATCTTGCCAAAGGAGAACTTCCATGAATTGTGACATGGATACTTTGAACATTGTTCCAAAGACATATTAACCAAGGCATATACTTCTCTCAAAGGTATTCCTGTATTGATAGTTCCAACTGATTCTTTGCCTTGTAAAGTATGCAAATTGGGGAAAACACACGAGAAATCTTTTCTAACATCATCTACTAGAGCTAAGAAACCATTGAAGTTGATTCATATTGATTTATGTGAATTCCCTATGCATTCCATGGATTACAACTGCTCACTTGCATAGATAACTACAGCGGTTATGCTAATGTCATCTTTCTCAAAAGAAAGTTGGAGACTACTTCTTGCTTTTGCACCTGGCTTACCTTGGTAGAGAGACAATTGTTTGTCCTCTCATGATATTAATCATTAGAAATCCATTTCTCATTTATCACAATAGAGTGGAAAGGCAGAGCATTTCAATCACATTATTCTTAAGAAGTTGAAAGTTATGAGACAACATGCTTGCATGTCTTCTACCTTCTGGCAAGATAGTATTGAGACTCCTCTACATATCTATGACCCTAACCTGCAAAGACTTGATTGGAAACAACATATTAATATCTGAAATAAGGAAGTACTGGATGTTTCTTACTTCAGAACATTTAAATGTCATGGTTATGTCTTTATTTCCAAAGTCATTTGCAAGGACAAACTATTAGTTAAGTCTGAAGCTATGACCCTTATTGATTATGAATCTGGAACCAAAGAATACCACTTCTGAAGTTAAACCAGGAGAAGAGCTATAATATCTACAACTTTGACTTGTAATGAAAGAGTTTTCCCTCACTATTCCCAAAATAGAACTAACAAATAGCCTGTAAATCAGAATCAACCTGAACAACAAGGTTCTGATGGACTGGACTTCGAAGATGATAATCTCATAGATAGACCAAATTATAATAAATAAGTACTTCCTCCTGCTAGACCATTGACCCTGGAGAACCAATATCCTCCAGAACATGCAGGAAAAATACCAAATCCTTGAGAACAATGACTTGATCCTCTATAACCTTCTAAACTTCCTAGACCATCTATTAGAAATTATCCTAGAGGAGATTTTAATTATGTATTACATCCTAGAAGAATTTCTAAATCCAATATTAAACTCCATTTAATTTATGGAAACTGCATTCCAGTGGACATAGCTTGAAATATAAGGATTAAAAAGAATTTTATTGATAAAATCCTTAAAAAGGGCAATCATCATCAGGAGGAACAATAGATACATAAAGCTCTGGATAGAGTTGTACTGGAAATGGACATTCATATGGATCAGATATCACACAACAATTCCAATACCTTCTATAATTCCCGTCCTTCGCAGGCTATTGAATCAATCAATATATCTAAATACTTCAAGGACATTTCTAAGATATCCAATAAAGAACAGAAAGATTGGCAAAAGGTATGTGAAAAGGAAATTCTCTTTGAGACTAAAATGTTTTGGAACTTGTTGATCTACCATTAGCTTGAAAAACTATTGAAGATTAATGGTTTTTGTTGTTAAAGCAATAGTGATAAGAAGGTATGCTATTTAGTCAAAGGATTTATACAAGTGTTTGGTGTTGATTTTGAAGATACATTCTCACCAGTTGTACATTTTGAAACCATTAGAATTTTTCTAGCACTTATAGCCATGAAAGTCTAGAACATTGAGGCACTTGATATTAAAATACCCTTTCTATATGGCAAGCTAGATAAAGAAATCTGCATGGAGCAACCTGAAGGGTTTGTTGTCAATGATTAGGAATATAATGTTTGTCATCTAAATAGAGCTATTTATGATCTAAAACAAGCTTCCTTGCAATAAAATAAGGAGTTACATAAATCATTTATTGAGTTAGGCCTAACCAGATTCATTTCAGATACTGGAATATGTTATCTTTTCTCTGAAAGTAATGTACTAATAATCATTAAATATATTAATATTGCACTTGTTATAAATTCTGACTATAAACTTCTTACACATAAAAAAATAACTATATGAGAAAATGGAAATGTTTTGGTCTTGGAGTAGCAACAGATTATCTTAGAATGGAGATCACTTGTGATCACAAAAACCAAACTCTGACTTTAATTCAAATCTCCTATACTCACAAGGTAGTTCAATGTTGTGGAATGCTAAATGTTAAAACAGCTAGGATACCATTACCAGCTAAATATACTCCAAATGTCAACACAAGTGATTTAAGCCATGACCTCAGAAGTCAATATCAATCTGTTATTGGATCTTTGCTATATATTATGCTTGAGACAAGACCAGATTTGGCTTTTTCTGTTATTAAAATGTTTCAATTTTCAACCTATCCATCCAAAGATCATTTGAAAATAGCATTGTATATTATGCACTATCTTAAATCAACCAAAAACAAGGCCTTGTTCTTCAATTGTAAAAAGAAAAGTGGCTTAATTGCTTTCTCTACTTCTGATTAGGCTATGAATTTAGAGACTTGGAAATCAACCACTGGTTTCTTGATTCTTCTCTTTGGGACACCAATATCTTGAGTCTTGAGAAAATAGACAACAATTGCATTGTCTTTACAAGCTAAGTTTATAGTATTGTTTGATATTGGCAGATGGATATCATGATTAAAGAATCTATTCACTGAGTTAGAATTCAGGATATCTCCTGTTCTGCTTTTCTATGATAATCAGGAAGCTATCTTCCTGGCAACCAACCTAGCTATTAAAGGTTATTCACAATATGTTGAACTTTCTGAATATTATATTTTGGAATGTATTGAAATAAGAACATTGACTTCTTCTTCTACATTGAAATCAAAAAAAAATAGCTGGCAGATATCTTTATCAAAAATCTTGCTGCTAACAAATTCAAGACTCTAAGAGATTTGCTTATACTTATTTCACAATCTTTATTATGAGGAGAAGTATTAAGAATCTTCGAATTATGCTTAGCCTTTCTTCTTTAGGTCTTCTTGATCATGGACTAGATCTATCTTGAAGATAACACAATCATAATTGTCTTACAGGTTTTAAAAATCTGTTAATATATATGATACATGTTATACGCTTGACACAATTATCACATTGTTTCACATATAGTGGTTTCAACCACTTATAGTACAGTAATACAATACATGTTTTATCTGTATCCACTATAAAATCAGGGCCTAAGTTAAGTCCTTGGTCAAGTAACAATTTCACCAGACATTGTTCTACTTCCAAACCAAATTTCTAAAGGTTCAATCTTTGATCTAAGATACTCAGTAAATAGTTTTAACTGACTCTATGTTGGTGCTACCATTGTTGTATTTCAATTTGCAATGTCATCACAACTATCAACCATGAAAATACTTTTCAATCTCTATATTGCAGGCATGAACAAGTATTACAACTTCAAGATCACAAGTAAATGCTATAATCAAACTACATCTATAGAGGACCAACTAAATAAATAAAGTACAAGTATGCAGAACTGCTTAAATCAAGACTTAATGACAAGGGAATGGCACTATGATTGATATACAATGTAGTGGATAACTTTGCTAAGTAATGAAAGCATGATATGATCAGCACCATAATACAATTTAACAAAGTTCCAAAATTTTCAAGACCTAGTATCTGTCATGGCCACACAAGCATGACATAAGCCAAATGGTTCAAAAGAACAATATAACCAGCAACTTGAGAAAAATTATTGTTGCAATAATTGAGATCCTGGTCAAAAAAAAGCTCCTATCAATTTTGAACCCACTATGGTAAGAATAGCAAATACCACCTTAACTTATCTTAATAGTAACATATTGCTACAAACAAATGAGCAGTATCAAAATCCTAAGATAATCTATCACTATCACAGATCTAGAATTTAAAATGTTTGAAAACACACTATTTTCCATCCAGCATGTATATATAATCCTCAGATGCTACTCTCCTCAAGGCACTATGTAACCCTAAAAGCCTGACATATTCAAAGGTCAAGTGATCCTAGATATAAGCAACTGGGTTTTCACCTTCCAACCCTTGCATATTGACTTATCTGCAATCTCCTTTGCAGCAAATGTCAACTCTGATAACTAACTTGTATGTTTGAGTGAAGATAAGTATGTACATCTGGACAAAAACATGGTAAATCATTGCAAATCAGATACCAAATACTCCAAGTAAGTCAAACACCATACAAGCAGCAAGAAGATATTAACATCTACTTCAATTCAAATTTTATAAATACAATCCAATTATATTCTGCATTAAAGACATTGTTGAAGTCAACTTCTCCATTATACTATATTCCATTAGCCAACATAGTAGCTGGATGCAGTTGGTGTTTCAAAGCATTGCCTTAGTTGATAGCTTGCCCTTCACAGTAAGGAGAAAAAACTATCATATATCCATTAGCGACCAACATTTGTCAAGGTTGCAAAGAACCTATACTCTAAAGCAATAATGTTAGGTAATGTCAACACAGAGACAACTGAATCAATAATTACCCTTCAATGTATATTTTACAATGATTGTGATTTGGAAGCTGTGAGGCCAAGTATGAAGAAGCTGAACATCATGAAGTAAAATAACAACAACAGAAAAAGCCTATGATTAACTTTCTAAAAATAACCTACTGTTTGTAATTTATTCAACCTATATTCCCAGAATGAATCCACCATTTCTGCTCCCCAAAAAAGAATAAATAAAACATGAACTAACTGACCTGCTAAAATAAAAAAATTTCCTCCCATGGCTTACAATTTCAAACTTTTCAAATATACTACTTTTCTTATATAAAAATACATCTTTCTTCAAAAGGACTTACAACAGAGCTTGGATAGCAGTGGCTATATATTGAATCCACTCCTGTATATAGGCCTTAGATAACAATGGCTATAAATGAAATCTATTTGTATATATAGACCTTAAACAGTAATGATTATTAATGGGGTCTGCCCTTATTTATAGGCCTTAGATAGCAGTGATTATAAATGAGGTCTATCTTTGCATATAGATCTTGAAAAGCAGTGGCTATAAATGGGGTCTATTTCTATATACAAGCCTCTAACCACAGTGGCTATAAATGGGATCAACCTCTATATAAAGACCTTAGACAGTAGTGGCTATGGATGGGATCTGCTCTTGTATACAGGCCTTCAGTGGCTATGAATGGAGTCTGCTTTTGCATATAGATATTCTGTGGCTATCAATAGGATCTGCTTCTGCATATAGACCTTTAGTGGCTATGAATAGTGTCTGCCCCTATATCCAGGTTTGAGATGGCAGTGGCTATAAATGGGATCTACTTTTATATACAGGCCTTAGGTAGCAGTGGCTATAAATAAGGTCTGCTCCTGTATATAGACCTTAGATAGTAGTGGGTATAAATGGGGTCTGCTTCTATATATAGAGCTTCAGTTGCTATGAATTGGTTTGCTTTTATATATAGGCCTTAGACAGCAGTGGCTATGAATGGGGTCTGCTCCTGTATATAGACCTTCAGTAGCTATGAATAGGGTCTGCTCTTACATATGGTCCTTAGACAGTAGTGGCTATGAATAGGGTCTGCTCCTGTATACAGGTCTTAAATAGTAGTGGCTATAAATGGGGTCTGCTTCTTTATATAGACCTTCAGTGGCTATAAATGAGATCTACTCTTTCATACAAACCTTAAATAGCAATAGCTATGAATAGGTCTACCCCTGTATACAGGCCTTAAATAACAGTGGTTATAAATTGGATCTACTTCTGCATACAGATCTTTAGTGGGTATGAATGGGGTCTGCTCCTATATACAGACCCTAGATAGTAGTGGCTATACATGGGATCTGCTCCTGTATACAAATTTTCAGTTACTATGAATAGGGTCTGCTCTTATATATAGGCCTTAGATAGCAGTGGCTATAAATAGGGTCTGCTCTTATATACAGGCCTTAGATAGTAGTGGCTATACATGGGGTCTGCTACTGTATACAGACCTTCAGTGGCTATAAATTGGGTCTGCTCTTACATACAGGTCTTAGATAATAGTGACTATACATGGGGTCTACTACTATATACAGATCTTCAGTGGCTATGAATAGGGTCCACTCTTATATATAGGCCTTAGATAGCAGTGGCTATAAATGGGGTCTGCCTTTGTATACAGGCCTTAGATAGTAGTGGCTATATGTGGGGTCTGCTCCTGTATATAAACTTTTAATGGCTAAAAATGGGTTCTGCTTTTACACACAGGCTTTAGACAGCAGTGGCTATGAACAGGGTCTGCCTCTATATACAGGCCCTAAATTGCAGTGGCTATAAATGGGGTCTGCTTCTGTACACAGACCTTCAATGGCTATGAATAGCATCTGCTCTGGCATACAGGCCTTGGATAGCAGTGGCTATGAATGGGGTCTGCTCCTATATACAGGCCTTAGATAGCAGTGGCTATGAATAGGGTCTACTTTTGTAAAAGGGCCCCATCTTGGCAGTGGTTTATAAATATGGTCTGTCTTTGGATATAAGATCTACTATCACATACAGGCGTTAGATAGCAATGGCTGTAAATGAGGTCTGTATACAGAACTTAGACTACCATGGCTATAGCTGGGGTCTGCCTTTATATGCAGTGCTTAGATGGCCCTGTCTAATACTGCATATAAAGGCAGACCCCAGCTATAGCCATGGTAGGTTAGGTTAGGTTAGGAG
>JBBPTU010001179.1:0-14125 GCA_038094295.1 Tylopilus aff. beelii
AGGTGCACTCCTATATATGGTATCTTCATTCAAGAATTGGGGATTTTTGCTCCACAGGAAGTGGGCAAGTTAGAGGCTTTCGCGTAGCGACATGATCTAGCAGGAAACAAGTTTCGTGCAGGTCATCCGCAGGGAACGGAATACAATCGTCCCCGATTGTGAACTTCAAGGGGACTACTGGACAGGCCCTTCCTAGTCCAGGGTTCCATTGGCAGGATCTTCAGGAGGTGGGGTAGGAGGTTCAGGGGAGTTTGAGGGTGTCTCAGGCACTAGGAGTAGTGGTTCAAGTTGGTCCTGTAAGGCTTGCCTGGCCTCAGCTAACTCATCATGTGTTCTGACAAGTGCTCTGAGTAGCTCCATAATGGTGTTACCAGTGATCCTGGGGAATGGTGGACGAAGAGGGTTGGTAAGGTCTCTCCGGATGGGAGCATTTGGGAAGGTGATTGGGTTGAGTACATGTAGCTCTACTGCCATCTGGTTCAATTGTTTGTTGGCATGCTTGGCCAGGCAGTATATCTGGTGACAGTAGTGGCATTCCCAGTGAATTATAGGTGCTCCACATCTGGGGCCTTCGAGAGCAAATGTGACTTTTGCATGATAGAAAGGATTGACAGGTGCTGGTTGTTGTGCTTCAGCAGCTACATTGGTCACATGCTCCAGGAGTCTTGTTCTTACGAAACTGAGTGCATCCTCCATCAAGCTCTGATGTTGCAAGATGTCAGTTACAGTAAGGTTGCGAGTGAGGTGAATGGGTGCGAAATTAGCCATATTGGCAACGGTTGTTCGATTGCTCTCTTGTAGATATCTTTGTGGGTATAGTCTGATGTGGTTCTTTCTCTCTCCTTATTTGCAATGACGGTATTTAGGAGAGGTAGTTATTGGTACTAGTTACTGATAGGAAGTAGAAATCGGATGGTACGTGTCTTTGGTCCTAAGCTGGGGATAAGCGTAACTACACCTCTATCTGGTGCCTGGTGATAGGTAAAAGGTAGGGGATATGCCTCTAAGGTGGCACAACGCTCGCGCTGGGTGCTAGGACTAGTAAGACGATGGATGGAGTGGGCTAGGCGCTGGCACAGAGTTAGGTTGATCCACTCAGTGGGAACGCGTAACAGGTAGGGTAGGGGGTAGGGGTCTGTGTAGTAGTAAAGGGCAGGGGTGATGAGTATATCCACACAGTCCGCCCAATAAGCGTAGATCTGAGATAGCCGTCCAACAAAGATGGGATCGCGCTTGCTGAAGGTGTATAGAGCAACGTTTGCTGAGGCGCTGGGGACACGGGCAATTTCGTGGCCAACTACGTAACCAGCGTTCTGATGGACGCTGTGGACGTAGATAAAGGTCCCGTGTGCACGGTTGTGCCGAAACTCTAAGACTTCGGGTGGAGTGATGGCGCTTGGAGATGGTTAGCGTGAGTAGGCGGTGGGTTGTTGTTCTCACCACAACTGGCCAGCGGTGTTAGCGGCGGTTTGAGTGGCAGGCATGGCAGGTGGTGATGGCGGGGATAAGAAGATGGCTGGTGGCTCTCGGCTATCGCTTAAGTACGGGATGCTGTCATGTTGAGATCCGGGCAATGCCAGTGATTGACTTATAAGGACTGAGTTAATCTGTCACGGATCTCCCTGCTTATGTGATGGATTAGGTTGCAGGTGGGGCAAGCTGGGGCAATATATTGTTCGGCCTGATAAGTTCCAGCCAGCTTCAGGAGTGAGCTGCGGGCTATGTAACCTTCTGGGTGACTTTGTACACAATGGAGGTGTAAGATTTCACTCAGTGCCTGTTGGTCTCTTAGCAGGGTACGCAATTGGTGCTGTGGTACTCTTTCTGGTTGAGGTGGGTTCTCTGGAGCTGGATATGGTGGAGGATCCATGGTAGGTGGGGGTGTTTGCGGGCTCTGTGGTGTTGAGTCCCTGGATGCTCTGTATTCCTGATAGAGAGCTCTGAATCTGGGGGCAGTCTGGCTCCAATGTACCATTCCAAGTGGTAGCTATGGGTATGCTGATTGATAGGTAGGAAGGTTTTGGTGGTAATGTGCTGGCTATCTGAGATAGTTGCTGCTTCGGATTCTGATGTATTGTAGGTCTTCTTCAATCAGCTGGAGATGAGGGCAGGTAGACTGTCAGTCTCCACACTGACTGGCTGCAGGTATAATAATGGTTTCTCCTAGGTTGCTCCTAGGGATGGTGATAAAGGTGATATATATGAACTGGGTGTTCAGCTGCAATGTGGGCTACCCAGTGGTAGGTAGTTGTGTGTAGTAGTTCAGCTCACGATGGTATATGTCTTTATGCCAGTCTGGTTCCAATCCTTGATTGACGTTGTTGGACCAGGCTTGGTTTGCTTCAGTGAAGGGAAGAAGGGGAAGTAGGTATTCTTGTGGATATGGAGGGTATTCTAGTTAGCTAGTAGTACTGGGTTGGTGTTGGTAGTTTAACGAGTTTCCGCTCAGGAGTAGTTCAGTTGCTATTGTTATCAGAGTCTGGTTCATCTATGACTCCATCTGATGCTTCATCTGAGCTATCAGTATGGGTATCTGTATGGTCTGGGTGTGCTGTGTTTCTCAAGATGTAGGGGATTACTCGAAATGCAGCTACTGGGCGAGGAAGTTCTGTCCCATCTAGCTTGGCTAGAATATAGCTACGTCCTTTGGTTTGTCTAACAAATCTGTAGGGTCCTAAATATCTAGGTTTGGTCTTTCTGTTGAGTTCCTTTTCCACAGCTGTATTCCTTAGCAGAACAAGAGTTCCAGGGGCAAAGCCTTCCTGTACCATTCGGGTAGCAAATCTCTTCTCAAATTGGTATCTTGCCTGCAACCGAGTTGCTTGTAAAGCTTTGATTGCAAGGCTAAGGTCTTGGTTATGTCCTTGGAGATGTTTCAGGCGAGTAGCCAATAGCTCTGCTTCAGGAGTGTCTTGAATCACACCATCTGCTAAGTGTGTTTGCTCTTGCAAATCATAAGGGAGTAATGGCTCTGTGCCATGTAGAAGGTAGTATGCAGAGTACCCTGTCGATCTCCGTACAGTCACATTGTCTGCAAATAGGATGGCTTTGAGCTTGTTTGGCCAGTCCTGGATTCGTCCTTCACAGGCCTTCACAAGTGCTTCTCTGATGGCAAAATGACCTTGTTCTACTAGGCCATTGGCTTGCGAATTGTAGGGCGAAATTGTGACATGTGGGATTTCATATTCCTGTAGGAGTTTGGCAAAGGCTCCTTTGAACTCAGGGCCATTGTCAGTCACCACTCTACCCATACATCCATAGCGAAGGATGATATCTTCAAGTACAAACTTAGCAACTGCGCTAGCTGTTGGGTCCTTCAAAGCTCTACCCTCAACGTACTTGGACAAGTCATCTCGGGCAAGTACAATGTAGCGGTAACCCTTGGCTATGGGCATTTTCATAAGGTCCATGTGTACTTTGCTGAAGATAGTGGCAGGGGGTGGGGATATGATTGGTAGGTGTACTTTGGTTGTGTTGCGAATCTGGCATTCATGACAAGACTTTATGTGTGACTGCACATCTTTGTACATGAATGGCCAGTAGAACCTATGTCGAAGGTTCTCCCAGGTAGCCTTCTCTCCATGGTGTCCAAGTGACTCATGAGCTTGTACCATGAGGTCAATTCGCTTATCTTCATCAAAGATTACTAGGAGAGGGTGTCCTGTCTTGGTTCGCCTGAATAGCCTTCCAGCACGAACATAGTACTGGGTTACTTTCCTGAGGAAGTTCCGGTCTACTGGTTCAGGTTCTGGGTTGGTGAGATATCTGTAGATGTGGGCGAGGGTAGTTTCCGGGTCCCTTGTGGCTGTCAAGGCGTATGCTTGAGGAGAGCTTTCCACAGCTTGAGTGATGCCATTGCTAAGGCGGAACTTGGGTCCATAATCTGCATGGAACAAGGCTATCTCATCCAGCCAGCTGTCATCATAGGTTGGTACAGGCTGATCATCTTCAGGTGGTCGCCTTGACAATGCATCAGGTCCTTTGAACTTGGTGGCTGATACATGTACAAGGGTGAAATCAAATAGGAGGATCCCTTGGATCCAGCGGTTGATCACTGCATTTGGCTGTAGTTCAGGCTCATTGAGCATTCCCTTGATGTACTTAGCGTCCACTTCAATGACTAGGTTTCTGGCTCCAACAATGTAGAGGCGGAAGTGGCGAAGTGCACGGAATAATCCATAGAGTTCCAGTTTCGGCTGAGAGTAGTTTGCTTCCTGTTTGGAGAATGGGAGAGAACCATATCTGGATGGTCTCTTCTTTCCCTTATCATCTAGCTGGGATAAGATCATTCCAACTCCCATATAGCTAGAATCTACTGAGAGGATGATAGGGCGATCTGAGGTGTAGTCAATAGGTAATAGGGCTGGTGCTGTGGTTACCAGCTCTTTCAGGATGTCAAAGGCTTCCTGACATTCTTCTGTCCAGACAAACTCTACTCCTTTCCTCCAGGTGGCAGTTATGCTGGAGGCGATCTGTGAGTAGTTTGGGATCCATATGCGGACGGTTCCACATAGACCCATGAATTGCCTAGCCTCCTTGACATTCTTGGGAGGTGGCCAATTGGTTATGGCTTTGACACGGTTGAGGTCTGGTTGTCTTCCTTCAATTCCTACAAGTTGTCCTAGAATTACAACTTGAGGTTGGCAGATCTGGAGCTTCTTTCCAGAGAAGGTTCCTCCTGCTTCAGCTAGTCTGTGCAGGATTCTGTTGAGGTCCACTGCATGTTCCCAGATGAAGCGTCTTATTCCTGGGCGCTCTGGTAAAACAGCAGGGTTTCCGTCTTCATCAGGGTAGGTAGTAGATGGTCCCCGGATGGGAGCGTCATCTATGAATACGTTCATAACTTGTCTTGCAATTTCTTCTTGGAAGATGAAGACCATACACTCTTGAAACTCAGAGGGTGAGTTGGTGTATCCAGTGGGTAGTGAGGTAATACGAAGCATTCCAATAGGGGAGAGGAAAGCAGTCATGTCACGACTTGCTTTGTCCATCTTGCGAGCATCAAATCCCCAGTACAAATCAAGTACTGTGAAGCACTGTCCGCCCAGGAACTGATCTACGAATTGATCTAAGTTTGGGGGAACTGAGCACTCTCGGATTGTGACCGCATTCAAAGGTTGTAGGTCATGCACGATACGAAGCTTTTGCTTGGCTGGTATCCAGGTGCAAAACCATCTAGAACGGTAAGGTGATTGACACGGTTCATATACTCCAGCCTTGATTTTAAGCTGGAGCAGCTCAATTACCTTCTCCCGTAATCCTGGCGGTATAGGTATATTCTTTTCTTGCCAAGGGGTATGAGGTATGTGAGGTATCTTGTATGGGCTGAAGTAAGATTCCTTCAAGGTTCCACGTTGTTCATCCTCAAAGGCGATGGCTGCTTCATTCTTGATCAGGGTGTAAATAAACAGCTTCTTTTCTTCAGGCCACAGAAATTGGTGAGAGTCCATCTCATCTAATAGTTTCTGTATGCGTTCTTGGGTGAACTTTACAGTAGGATCTGGGTCACCAAAGTGGATGTCCAGAGGTTCCAAGGTACTAAGTGGGTCATATGGAAATTGCCGAGTTACCTTGCAGTCTTGAGGTATAGGCTGGGCTATGGGTCTGATACGTTTGTCTACCCGTTTGTAAGCTCCATATATTTCCATGGTAGAATGGTCAGGGGAATTGGTCAGTAAACCAATGGTCTGAGGGTCCAAGTCTGATGGTAGGCTAGATCTAGAGTGGGAATGGTTGTATTGGTGATCGGTGGTCATGGTTAACAATTCTGGCAGTGGTTGGACAGTAATCGAGCAGTGATTGGTCTTACAATCTTAGTAGATAGGCCAAGAGGGTGTAGATCACAGTAGATCTTCTTCTGACAGCTGTGTCAGGGGCAATCTCAGTAGGCGTACGGTAGCCTTGTCTGAATTCAGTGGTACAAGAGTGCCGGGTGCAGTCTTGTAGATAATCCTAGGGGTCCTGAGAGGCTCAGCGTTGTTAAAGTGGGCTTACGGCAGCTTCTCTGGCTGTTGCCAGTAACGTCACTGTAGGCTCAGGTGTAGCACGTAATGGGGCTAATAGTATTCCCTGCTAACTATAGCAAATGGTCTTACGACAGTTGTCTAACTGCTGCCAGCCAGAGGTCGTCTTGGGGAATATCACGTCAGGTATCCAGTCATGATGTCGTAATGCAGGTGTCTTGGTCAAGGGGTATGAGGTATGTGGTAACATAATGGTTTGATCACCGTTACAGTCCAGTTCTAGCCATCTTAGACTATAGTTCCCTGCGTTCGCAGGGAACGGATAAGCTTTCTACCGGTTGCGGATGAGTGACTTAGTAAGGGGGTCCTTAGATTGTCAGCTCTGGTGCGTCGTGTCATTTCAAAGTTCTATGCGAGTAGGGATACACGTGTAATAAGGATACTAAGGATGGGACGTATGCTAGCAGCACACATTCATAGCCGTTGGGGTATAGTAGGGGGGGGGGGTGGACACGAGTAGACTTCCATCACAACGAGGTCAGAGGTAGGTATCCTGGTGAGCGGTCAGTCGTTGATTACGATGGTGAGGTGGTAAGAATTGTAATGCGGTGATGCAAGGTATCACATTAAGGTATCGGGGATGGGGAAGGGTATATTCGGGTGCTCACCTCATGCGTTGCCTATGCGAGTCCAAGCGTTGAGCAGGGATGGCGATGGCGAACGAATGAGTATTCCCTGGCATTGGTTAGGTCTGGGACAGTCACTGAGGTCCAGTTCGGCCACCTACCACTACCGATGAGCTTGGAGTGAGGGGAGCTGCTCAGTCCACCCCGAAATACCATCACGTCGTGGTCCAGTATTTATCCAGGAATTATTAGATTGATGCGGAGTACAGGCGGAGTGTGAATCAGATACTTGGCGCAGCTGAGGGAGGGCGTAAGTGTTGATTGTGACTGGTGGAAGGGTTGAGGGGGCATGTCCTCCAGGAGGTAGTTCCATTGGGTAACGGTTTGACTTAATGTGGTTAGTGAGATGTGAATTAAGTCAGAGGTTAATGGGCGGGATCACCCCTCCACCATATTTGTACAACATTAATATGGTGGAGGTAAAGGGTGTGTGAAGCGGTAAAGGTTTGTAGGGGCATGTATTTAATTCAGATGGGATCTCGCCTATCTCGGCAACCATTAATGCAGTAGAGGAGCTATCTCGTAGTTCCGTCCTTACATTTTCCCAGGCTGTCACAAGCTGTCAGACGGTCCTCAAATCTGAATAAAAACACTGTATTCTCGACCATAAGTATATGGTATCCTATCGAGAACTTCTGACTTCGTCACAAACAAGGTACGAACACTAAACAAACACCTACTAGCTTCGCAAATAGGGGGTATGAGTAGCTAGCAGGGTACATGGGGCACGACAGGTCTCGACGACAAGAAAACAGGCTTACGAAATCTTCGTACGGACGGGTATAAGATCCTCGGACAAGGTCTGGGTCAGTACAAATGATCAGCTACGGGATATTTAGCACGAAACAGAGTGCTCGAGGCACTCGGGTGTCCAAAAATTGGGTCAAGAATTTGTCTGCAACGATAGGTAAGAATAGGTAAGTGACGGACGAGATTAGGTGAAAGGGACAGGGTCCACAAGCGGACCAGGTGAGGTGTCAGGCATGCCGATTGCCTTGCGAGGAAGGTACAGAGGTGCTGGGAGGTCAGGGTGCTTGTAGTCCTCGTAGTATTGTTGCTGTTACGGGCTGGGAGGAGATCGAAAGGCGATACGCTGAGTTGCATCGTACTATCGATCGAGCTACTGAAGCATTCGTCCAAGCCGGCCTTCTTAGCACCTCTGACCGGGACCTGTACCTCGTATATCCTATGGGGGATTCGGACGTGGGAAGCTCAACCACGGAGTAGCTGGGTACCTACTTTTCCTTGCATCGCCTTTCTTCCTTTTTCTGTTCCCGATTCGATCTCATCCTGTACACCGCAATACGGACCTAGTAGAAGCGGGTCACTGCCTCGCGCAGTCCGCAGTATGTCTTCTTTCTTATCTCTTCATCTCCGCTCGCATCGCCTTCGGATGGAGCTTGTAGTTCTAATCTTGTTCCGGACGCTTTCCTCCCCCTGCTATATCTCTTGCTATAGCAGTAGTTTCCCATCCCTTCATAGTTACATATAAAAGCGCCACTATCAGCGCCCATGTACTTTAGTTAGATCTACGCAATCACCAGCGTAACTTACTCACGCCGCTCGAGTGAGCGAGACCATCAACCTGGCTCGTAATCTCCATACTTGCGTCATCGTCGCCTTGACCTTTACCTATTCCCTTCGAATCTTCGCCCTAGCCCTCGCCCTCGTAATCGGCGAAATAGTAAACCGCTATCGCGTTAACAAAAGATCTAACTCTTCCCCTGGCTCCAACTAACACGTTCGGAGCCCACCTATCTCCACCACAACTTCCTACCGAGCCCCGGATAGTTCCGACTCAGACACTCCCCCTCCACCCGCACCTACTCGAAGACCACCCTCGCACGCGGCAGTTCCTCCTTACACACCTTCGTCACGTCGCGTTCAGGATAGACGCACTCCTATATCAGGCGGAACCCCTCAGACCTCCATCACACACCTCCCTGTAGGACCAGGACGCTGGAGAAGCACCTCCCGGAGCTCCCCGCAACCCCCACTCCTAGAAGCTGGGCGAACTCAACCCACCCCCAGTGGCTCCCCCATCCCCTCTACCCACCAGACCCCGTCTCCCCTATCCCCGGAGATCCCTATTCACGTGGATACGGAACCTCTGCCGGACCCGCCCGCGGAATCTTACGTACCATCTGACGAGGAGCGAATCGACCTTTTTGGACCAGATCTGGAATACGACTCCCATTCCCGTCCCCCCACCCAAAACCCGATTGCTGCCGCCTTACGAGACACCCTACGCAACCCCAGAAGTTATACCAGAATGGCAGACGCAGGAGACGCCCACGACACCACATCTCTTAAAGAGAACAAAGCGGCTCTACCAGATTCCTTTTCTGGTAACGCCAAGGACGCTCGCCGATGGATGTCACAGATGCAAGCCTACTTCTCGGTCAATCCCGCCATTTTCGGCACGAAGGACGCCCCAAACGAACAGCAACAAGTTATCACGCTCCTCAACCGTATGAATAAAGGACGAGGAATGGTGTTCGCCGAAAGCTGGTATGATCGAATCCAAGACCCAAGCGTGAAAGAAGAAGACATAACATTCCAAAAGGTGGCAAAGGATTTCCTCGCGCTTTTCTCCCCTCTTTCGATAAAGCAAGAAGCCCGAAACGCCTTAGATGCCATCAGTATGGACGACTTTAAAGGGGACTTTAGGGAGTTCAGGACCGCTTTCGAACTAGACCTCGCTAGGTCACAGATGGACGATCAGGACGACATCAAACGAATCCTGCGGGGGGCGGTATCCCTAGACCTAGCCCAGAAGATGGCTGGGGTAAATGAGGAACCCGAAACAGCCAGGGAATGGCTGAACAAGGCTGGAGTATTCTACGATCGGGATCTCCAATATAAGCATGATAGGCGAAGAAAGGGCGGATGATACTTCTCCTCCTCCCGAAGCTTGGAAAGCCACCGACGAAAAGATCCCGATGCCATGGACGTAGATGCCATACGCCTCACTCCAGACGAACGAGCGGAATGCTTCGCCAAAGGGCTGTGCTTCATCTGTAGAAAGAAGGGATGTTCCGCCAGAAATCACAAAAAGGGAAAAGCCCCGTGGAAGGAAAGGAACAGGAACCCGTCCCGTCAAGAAGTCAGGGCTACGGCAACGGCTGATACCCCATTACAGCAGTTCACCAAAAAATATAAGGTTTCCGAGAAGGCCGCGTTAGAAACCTTGCGAATCTGCTATTCGAAACCATCAGAAGGCTCTGACGACGAAGAAGGGTCGGAAGGAGAAACCGCCATCAACAGACTAACCCTGGACAAGGGTTTTTAGAAGGGAAGGAAGGATCGGCGTCTTCACTTCCCAGAATTGCTCCTGTATTTGTAACCGATAAGAAGTCCCAGTCAATGCACATTCCCCTCTCACTCTATGCTGGGATAACAGGACAAATCGCCGAGAAGAAAGCCCTCGTGGACAGCGGGGCAACCGGATGCTTTATCGACCATCAACTCGTGGCCCATATGAAATGGCCAAAGAAACGCCTTACTAGGCCAGTAAAGGCTAGCAATGTAGACGGAACCATTAACCAGAATGGGTTATTACGGTTCTCGGTTAACCTCCAGGTCTGGATCGGGGATCGGGAATGCCAGCAAACCTTCTTGGTCATCAACTGCGGAAAAGAAGACGTCATCCTGGGGTTACCCTGGTTACGAGAACAGAATCCGATCATAAACTGGGCAACCGGGAAGGTCTTGCTCACCACTCCCCCGAAATTACGGCATGACTCCCCGAAGGCCGTAACACAGCGATACTTGATTCGGTACCTAGGAATGGACCCGGACGCTCGGATCTCCAGATGGTGGAAAAAGAAGCTAGACCACGAAGCCGCCAAGGCTTACCCTCTTAGGAAAACTACCATCTCCACGAAGATTGCCGCAGACACAGCTAAAACCAAGGTGACGCTGCCCGAAGAGTACAAGGAGTACCAAAGCGTCTTTGAGGACCCACCCCTGGGGGAACTTCCCCCGACCAGGGACTTCGACCATGCCATAGATCTTACGCCGGACTTTGTCCCACGACGAGCCAAAGCCTATCCGCTCAATCCGGAGGAACAGAAGGCGTGTAGGGACTTTGTAGAGGAACACTTAAAGAGCGGGAAGATAACGACCTCAAAATCCCCGCAGGCCTCCCCATTCTTCTTCGTCCCAAAAAAGGACGGAAAGCTACGCCCATGTCAAGATTATCGCCATCTGAACTCAGGGACGATCAAGAATGCCTATCCGCTCCCCCTTATCTCCGACCTCGTGGATAAACTAAAAGAATCCTCGATCTTTACCAAGATGGATGTCCAATGGGGATACAACAATGTCCAGATCCGACCAAACGACCGATGGAAAGCGGCATTCAGCACCCCTTTCGGACTGTTTGAACCCACAGTCATGTTCTTCGGTCTCTGTAATTCCCCGGCCACATTCCAGGCACTCATGGATAACATTTTCGGGGACCTCATCGCGGAAGGATGGCTTGTGATTTACATGGACGACCTCCTCATTCATTCGGCCGACCAAGGGATCCACGATCGACGGACGAAATTGGTACTAAGCCGTCTCCAAGAACACAAACTATACTTGAAGCTCGAAAAATGTAGCTTCAACGTCCCCGAGGTCGAATACCTCGGGATGATCGTCAAGAAAGGGGCAGTTCTTATGGACCCCGTAAAGCTGACCGCAATTGAGAATTGGCAACCCCCCACGTCAGTGAAGGCCGTACGCTCCTTCATCAGGTTCTGTAATTTCTATCGAAAGTTTATCCCTGGGTTCTCGGACCTCGCCCGTCCTCTCCACTCCCTTACCAAAAAAGGGGCTCCCTGGCAGTGGGCCGCGGACCACCAGAAAGCCTTCATGGCCCTAAAGGCAGAATTCCTCAAGGCCCCCGTCCTTCGCTACCCCAACACCTCCAAGCCATTCACCGTCATGACGGATGCCTCACTCCTCGCCGCCGGAGGAGTCCTGATGCAACACGATGCCTCCGGAGATCTCCACCCTTGTGCCTATTTCTCCAAAACCTTCGGATCGGCCGAGCAGAACTACGACATTTACGACCGTGAAATGCTCACGGTCATCCTGGCTCTCCACGAATGGCGTCACTACCTAACTGGGACCACTCACCCAGTCACCATCCTTACGGACCACCGCAACCTCACCTATTTTAAACACCCTCAGGACCTCTCCCACCGGCAGGCCCACTGGCAGATGTTCCTGCAGGACTTCGACCTCCTTTGGAAAGCGCTTCCTGGGACGGCCATGGGTCCGGCGGACGCCCTCTCCCGCAAGCACGAAGTAGACACCTCTCAGGACAACCGACACGTCACCTTCCTGCCGCCTGAGGCCTTCGTGCGTATGATCGACGTCGCCATCGCGGATAAGATCGCCGCGTCCACTTCGGAGGACCCGCTTGTCCTCCACACCCTCCAAGCCTTGCGTGATGGCTCCCCCATCCTCCCCCGTTCCAATCGCAATGACTGGACGTTTGTGGAGGGCTCCCTATATTTCAAAGGTCGCCTCTATGTTCCGGAATCGGCCCGCTCGGATCTCCTGCGCGAGCTCCACTACTCCCCTGCTGGAGGCCACGAAGGCCGCTTCCGCACCTTGCACCGCGTCTCCCGGGACTACTGGTGGCCTGGCCTCCCTACCCACGTCCGCAACTTCGTCGCTGGGTGTGCGGTCTGTCAGGCCTCTAAAGTCAACACTCACCCGACCGCTCCGGGTCTCTCCCCTATCGGATCCACCGCCACACGCCCGTTTCAACAGATTTCGATGGACCTTATTACCGACCTTCCCCTGTCCCTGGGCCACGATTCAGTCTTGGTCGTGGTCGACCAGGGGCTTACGAAGGGGGTCGTTTTCTGCCCCTGCTCAAAGACCATCATGGCGGAGGGGGTCGCGGACCTCTTTTTCCGCTTTGTTTTCCCCAGATTCGGCTTGCACGACAAATGTATCTCGGACAGAGGCCCTCCATTCACGTCCGCCTTTGCTAAGGAACTGGCCCGCTTGCTTCATTACGATGTCGCCCTCTCTACCGCCTATCACCCCCAGACTGACGGCGAAACGGAACGGGTAAACCAAGAGCTCGAGACCTACCTTCGGATCTTCTGCAGCAATAAGCCAGACGAGTGGGCAGCGATGCTCCCACTCGCGGAATTCTCTCACAACTCCGCAACTCACTCGGCCACTAACGTAACCCCCTACTCCCTCATGATGGGGTATGAACCCAGAGCGTACCCATCATTGACCAAAACTACGTTCCTCCCTGCACTGGAATCTCGTGCCAAGCTTCTTGAGGAAACCAGGAAGGAAGCCTTGGCCGCCCACCACAAGGCCCAGCAGGACATGAGGGAACGAGTCGCGTCTCGCTTCAAAGGATGGAAAGTGGGAACGAAAGTCTGGCTCGATGCGAAGGATCTCAAAATCAAATACCAGAATCGGAAATTTGCACCCAAACGCGTTGGCCCCTTTGAAATAACTCAAGTCCTTAGCCACCTAAGTTATCGGTTAGCCATTCCAGCAACCTGGAAAATCCATGACGTATTTCACGCCTCGAAACTATCCCCGGCCGTTGCGACCCGAGAACATGGCCCCAGCTTTCCCGCCCCACCGCCTCAATTGGTTGACGGAGAAGCGGAGTATGAAGTGGAAACCATCAAACGCCACAAGAGGGTGGGAAGACGAACCGAATATCTGGTATCCTGGAAGGGCTATGCCCCATCGGAAGACTCGTGGGAACCTGCCAGTAATCTTTCCCATGCCAAACAAATCCTCAGGAAATACCAGCAGCAACACCCGAAGGACTTCACACGCTCCTAACACCCCACCACGATGTCCATCTGCGTCTCCCTTGCCCTCGTCGTCGTTTCCTTTTTCCTACTCGTAGCCTATCTCGCATCCCTGCTCTCCAAGAGAGGGATGGTCCTCCAAATCCAACGATCCCATACTGGGATCCAAATCACCATCGTCGCCCCGTCCTACGCCTCGAATGCCACGGGGCAGTCCTGGACCTATACTGCCCCGACTGCCCCACCTCAATCTAACCCAAATTGGAATCCCACTTGGGATCCAGCCGACGGGGTGGTACCCCCCCTTAACTAAATCGGGAAACCCCTAGAGGAAGAGGGATTTATACCCCGTCCGCACCATCCCTTCTCTATTCTCCAATGCCTTACCTCCCTGACCATGTCCTCACCTGCGACACCCACGCCACCTACCCTGACGGTGACCCTCTCCCCGTCTCCATCCCCTGGTTCCCAGAATTCCTCACTCCCGAGCTCGAGCTTGAGCTCCTGGACCTCTTCACCCATTCCCCAGGCCGAGTGGCAGAGCTCGAGCGAGCCGCAGCTCTCCCCTCCGACCACCCCCTTCTCGAGCAGATCCAGGCCATCCACGCCTCCCGGCGGGCCGCCCTCTTCCTCCAATGGTCCAAGAGAGCCACCCCCAATAAGACCGCTGCAGTCTCCACATCGC
>JBBPTU010001180.1:0-14123 GCA_038094295.1 Tylopilus aff. beelii
AGTCAGCTTTCCCGTGAAGATGATGTCGTCGTGTTGTCGAACCCATTGGAAGACAAACACACCACCAATGATGCAAACCCACTGTATCGAACGGTAAATTCTATTTTTTCGTGCGTTGTTCAAGCTGACCATACACCCCAGGGTACATGGTCGTGGATGTCGTCCGAGCTGGTCCTGGCAGGCCACAGACAGCCTGTTGTTCACACCGAGCTCCATGATTTGGAGTCGTTCTTTTACGTTCTTGTTGGGATATGCATTCTGTATGATGAACCAGGTAAACCAAAACCCAACGAAGAACTCAAGAAATGCTTCGATGTTCTGTTCAACACAAGCGAGCCCAGTATTCTGAAGACGATAACTATCCAGTCCCCTCTGACTTGGGTTCCATCTGTTGTAGCCCACATTTCATCCTATTTCCGCCCAATCGTCCCACTCCTAAATGATCTCCGAAAGGATATCATCTTACCTCTGAGGAGTGACGATGATGGCAATTTCACTCGCGACACCATCTTTTCTGATGATACAGTAATCCAATGCATCATTTCGACACTCAGCGACCTCCCTGATGACTGCTGGGTCATGCATCCCACTCTCGACGGACACAAAGACAAAGTTCCACCACCGGTATCGGATGGAGAAGAGGATAGCAACTTTCAGGATGATTTCAACATTGACTCAGACGGCGAGGAAGCAGCGGACTTGGGTTCCTCCGAGTCGCCTACACGGCCGCGTGTATTGCGAAGGGATGTTGGTGGCCGTCTTGCCGCTCGTATGGTGGCTCACAGCAATCCGGAGTTGTCTCGGAAGTGATTGAATTCGTTAGCGGATGATTCCATCGCGAAGCATCTTCGATCCTTGGATCAGTGCCCTATCACCACTGCCAGTGGGCTTCTGAGTAAACCTGCAGCATAGTTGATGTCCTGGCTCACGTATTTACTCATCCTTCGATCATTGTCACCCCGTTATGTTGTTGTTTTTTTATGGACTAGTAACTTTATGTAGCTACCGTCTAGATAGATTTGTTAAGTTACAAATTGTAGTCCGCGTTCTGACTCCAGTCTGAGTTAATTTGGTAATTGCGCTTCGACTCGAACTACCCATCCTCCATCATGTGCACGTACAATGACTAAAATCACAGCCATGCTTCAACAACGGGGGAGTTCACTTCGACTATAAAAACCCGACCCGTGATCCAAGTTTTCCGCCTTGGTATCATGCCTCCCAAACGAAAAAGTGGCAAGTCTAACTCTCACGCAGTTGCGGGCGACTTGCACACCTCAAAACGACAGAGGGCTGAAGAACTGTTTGACGATGCTGAACCTCCTGGTGAGGGGAATGGTTTCTCTCAATCTCACCCTTCTGCTGATGGGTCCTAGCAGCAACTCAACCAAGGCGTTCGTCTCGCTCTGGAAAGGGTAGTGGAGGACAGCTTCAGCATCTCCAAACCCTCGAGTCCATCCAGCTCGCTAGGCCGTCGCGTCTGTCAACCCGGGGACTTGATGCCGCTACGCAAGGTCGAGGTGTCAACCCGATGGCGCCATCTTACAAGCCACCCGAGGACGAGGACAGTCAAACTCCATCCTGGGCGGTACCCTCTATTCCGATGATGCGTCCCCAGCCATCGTTCACGCTTGCGCAACCCAGCAGGCAGTTTGGCTTCAGGTTGCCAACGCAGATGACAACTTCCACTGGTGGTTTGGAGGATGGGGTCGGGCAGTCCGGTGCTAGGGACAGGTGAGTTGCCGTCCACTCTTTTTCGTGATCTGGTCACATCGTGCTGTCAGATTCCCGACGCAGACCGCTGTTTCTGATGGTAATTTGGAGGATGGGGTCAACCAGTTTCGCACTAGGAATAGGTGAGTCGCCTTCCCCTCACTTTCGTGATCAAGTCACATTGTATTGTTAGGCTGTCATCGGTTGGCTCGTCTCAGGGATCAATTCTGTCGTTTTCGAATTCTTTGTCGCATGGAGGTTCAACCAGACCCACATCTCTTGCTCCATCCGAATGCGAGTCTCCCGCTGACTACAGCAATGGCGACCTCGACTTTTCTGCACGACAGTCTCTACAAACTCAAATGGAGGGTACTTTCCAATCTGGAACACCTGGCCAAGGTCCGAGGACGCCCCCTATGGGTCCATCACAAAGACTTCTAGCTAGCCCCGTCCTTCGAGATGTCGGAACACCAGCGGATGAAGACTTTGATTCACACTCGTCTCAGAGTATGCAAGGTAGTCAGCTGTGCCGAACGCACTCGTTTGCGTGCCTTCCCTCTTCCCTACCCAGAGCACATTCCATACTCCTCGGGGAGGACCCAGCCACCGAGAGAGAGGAACCTGTGATTGACGAGAATTCTCCAAGCGAGGACGACCTTATTGCTGAGTTAGCTCTTTCCCGTCGTGGTATGTATCAACACTAGTTCGATGTGGCAAGTGCTGAATGACGTCTACCTAAACACTAGTCGATCCAGAGCAGTGACAGTCTACTAATGCGGGTATGTCCAATATCTATCTAATACACACCACTGACATTCACGAGTTTTAGTTAACAATGGCCAAGTTCCTGATTCCATGTGGCATTGAAGTACGTTCATAGACAATAGATGCGTAGTACTGACGACGTTATTTAGGTGGAGTTGAAGATGTTGTTGCTCAACACCACCAATGGAACCGCGCTCCTCGCCTTCCGAGCAACACGCACCTTCTGGCTATACATGATGAACAGTGTGCTGAACGTGGACGCAGTGTCGGTCGCCATAGTCCATCTGTGAACGGCATGGGCGAGGCAAACACTCCCGTGTTAGGATCCACTCAACCCCCAGAAACGCCCAGCGCCGGATCTCCCCTTGAACCCTCGGTTGGCAATAAACAGTTCGGAAATGGAGATCCGTCACAACTCCATTTCTATCCCCCGGCCTTCTGCGATATCATTGAACGGGCGAAACAAATTTCGCACTGTGACCTAGCATCCATCAACTCCTGTCCGTTGCGTCCCCAGTTCAATGTTAAGGCTACTGACTGCATGAACGAGGCTATCGCAGAGCGACGTCGCCAATGTTTGACAATTCCGGCTGGTAAGTTACTTTCTATTTATGGATACTCATGCCATTGATGCACTACCTTAAAGGATGGTGGCCTAACTACTCGGACAACATCACGAAACTGGTGGGTTATCCTCCACAGTCAACCATTTGTATTTCTGACACATTGTAGCTCTGGGAAGATATTGGTAACTGGTGCTCCGCCCTCAGAAAGAAAGCCCGTATCTTTGTTCGCAAGCGCTACCAGTGGGACCCGCAGAACCAACGCTCGGTTAACGCCAACATTGCAAAAACCCTTATCAATGGAGGTGCATTCCTGAAAGATGGGATGGACGAAGATGTAAGTACGGAACCTCGAATGGTATGGCACTAATAACAGTCCTACCAGGGACATACGAACAACCTCGCGCACCCCGCCCTATCAGCTCTCATTGTTGATTTTTTTTATACTGGCCCACTTTCCGTGGGTAATCTTTTCCCAGAGGTTTTCTCACAAGAGGTACCCCGCCCTACCGTTGCTCTTGCAGTGACCGCAGTACGTCATCACACAACTGAAGCTAAATTATCTGACATGGCAACAGATCAAATGTGCGCTAGATGAGATTGTCGCCGAAGGCAAGGATGTCGTGTTCAAGCGCGACATTTATGCAGAGGTTTACATTGACATTCTTGGCCTCATGTTGAAGTGTGATACGTCTGCCATCCACAGGGCCAAGACAAAAGCACTCCGTACGCACTGGGCGAAGATCGGAAGGTTAGTTTTATATACGGTGAGAGAACTAAACTAATAATTTATGCCACGACAGGAATGGCAACACGACAGGAACTGCGACTGGGTTTGATGTAGATCTCGATTAGGCTGGTCTGATATGCACTTTCCCCTATATCTCACTCCTGTGAATCCATATCTGGCTCGTAAATCGATCTTTGTTTGTCTTAGGACGGACTGTCCCACTCTGTCCCATGCTGTCATTTGGTATAATGTGAACGCATTTGGCTCATTTAGCCGAGCTGAAATTAACTGTCACATCTGTCACAGTCTGGTATAACTTGGACAGAGCTGTGCAGTTAGGTACCTTTCTGGAGGGTGCTGGGTGCTGGCCAGCCCTGGCCAGTCTGGCCAGTCTGGCCAAGTGTAGGGTTAGTTTGCTGATGGGAACAGATCGATACTCGGTTCCATGATGACTATCCCGTCCCCGAGGAACTCCCCCTCTTCTTGGACCTCCTCTCCCATCTGATCTACGCAATCTACCTGCGTTCTCATCTCCCTCCGCTGTGAAGATAGGCTCTTCCAGCGAGACCTTGGCAGAACTGGACTTCCTCTATCAAGCCTTGCTAGTCATCCTCTACGTCTATTGCTCCTTATTAGATGAACAAAGGAGACGAGACTGACAGGACGCGTATCATAACAGTAGTCTTGGCATAGCCGCAATTTCCTGTCTTTCTTCGGGACAAAGAAAAAGGGGGAAGCTTGCAGAGATTTCGAGGCGGTGATCTTTCCACTCTTTAGGTGCTCGTCCACGAACTCCCGGCACGCTCGCTGCTCCTCAGGATTCAGGGGGTAGGCTTTAGCTTGCTGCGGGACGAAGTCGGGTGTGAGATTGATGGAGTGGTCAAATTCCCAGGTTGGGGGAAGTTCCCCTAGTGGCGGATCTTGGAAGACCTTCCTGTAGGCCTCGTATTCTGTAGGCAGTGTGACCTTCGTTCTGGTGGTATCTGTGGCGATCTTGGTGGATATCGTTGTTTTCCGTACCGGGTAAGCTCTGGCCGCCTCGTGGTCCAGCTTCTTTTTCCACCATTTGGTGATCCGGGCGTCTGGATCCATCCCCAGGTAACGGACTAGGAATCGCTGTGTTACCACTTTCGGGGAGTTGTGACATAGTTTTGGGGGTGAGGTAAGCAGGACCTTCCCCATTGCCCAATTGATGATCGGGTTCTGCTCCCGTAACCAGGGCAACCCTAGGATGACGTCTTCCTTCCCACAGTTGATGATGAGGAAGGTTTGTTGACACTCCCAATCTCCGATCCGTACCTGGAGGGTGACCGAGAATCATATTAACCCGTTCTGGTTAATGGTTCCATCTACATTGCTAGCTTTTACTGGCCTGGTAAGGCGCTTCTTCGGCCATTTCATGTGAGCCATGAGCTGGTGGTCAATAAAACATCCAGTTGCCCCACTGTCGACTAGGGCCTTCTTTTCAGCGATTTGTCCTGTTGTCCTAACGTATAGTGAGAGGGGGATATGCATTGACTGGGACTTCTTATCGGTTACAAATACAGGAGCGATTCTGGGAAGCGAAGACGCTGACTCTTCCTCCCCCTCTAAAAACCCTCGTCCAGGGTTAGCCTATTTACGGCCGTCTCTTCTTCGGAGGCGTCTTCTTTGTCAGAGTCCTCAGAGGGCTTTGAGTAGCAAATTTGCAGGGTTTCGAGTGCAGCTTTTTCCGAAACCTTATACCTTTTTGCGAATTGCTGAAGGGGGGAGTCAACGATAGCTGTGGCCCTGAGTTCTTGATGTGGGGGGTTCCAATTCCTTTCCTTCCACGGGGTTTTCGCCTTTTTGTGGTTCCTGGCGGAACATCCCTTCTTCTTACAAATGAAGCACAGCCCTTTTGCAAAGCATTCCGCCCATTCATCGGGGGTAAGACGGATGGCATCTACATCCATGGCATCAGGGTGCTTCCTTCGGTGGTTTTCTGTGGTCTTGGAAATAGTGGAGTAGTATCCGCCCTTCCTTCGTCAGTCGTGCTTATATTGGAGGTTTCAGTCGTAGAATACTCCTGCCTTGTCTAGCCATTCCCTGGCTGTCTTTGGTTCCTTGTTAACCCCTGACATTTTTTGGGCCAGGTTGAGGGACACCACTCCCCTCAGGATTCACTTGATGTCGTCCTGGTCATCCATCTGGGACCTGGCTAGATCTAGTTCAAAAGCGGTTCTGAATTGCCGGAAGTCTCCCTTGAAGTCGTCCATGCTAATGATGTTGAGGGCGTTCCGGGCTTCCTGTTTAATAGAGAGGGGGGAGAAGAGGGCAAGGAAGTCCTTGGATACTTTGTCGAATGTAAGGTCCTCTTCCTTTGCTGCTGGATCCTGGATCCGATCGTACCAACTTTCCGTGAACGCCATTCCTCAGCCTTTGTTCATACAGTTAAGGAGCGTGATAACTTGTTGCTGTTCGTTCAGGGCTTCCTTAGTGCCGAAAATGGCAGGATTGACTGAGAAGTAGACTTGCATCTGTGACATCCATCGGTGAGCGTCCTTGGCGTTACCAGAAAAGGAGTCTGGTAGAGCCACTTTGTTCTCTTTAAAGGATGGTTTGGCCATGTCGTGGGCGTCTCCTGTGTCTGCCATTCTGATGTAGCTTCTTGGGTCGCGTAGGGCGTCTCGTAAGGCGGCAATGATGGGGTTCTGGGAGGGGGGATGGGGACGGGAGTCAAAGTCCGGGTCTGGTCCAAAAAGGTCAATTCGCTCTTCGTCAGATGGTACGTAGGATTCCTTGGGCGGGTCTTGCAGAGGTTCCATATCCACGTGAATAGGTACTTCCGGAGATAGGGGCGATGGGGTCTGGTGAGCGGAGAGGAGGGGGGAGCCACTAGGGGTGGGTTGAGTTCACCCAGCTTCAAGTAACGGAGGTTGTGGGGAACTCCTGGAAGCGCTTCGGGCTCTCCAACACTCTGGTCCTACAGGGAGGTGTGTGATGGGGGTCTGAGGGGTTCCGCCTGATAGAGGAGTGTGGTTATCCTGAACACGACGTGACGAAGATGGGTGAGGAGGAATTGCCACGTGTGAGGGTGCTCTTTGAGACGGCAGGGGTGGAGGGGGGGTGTCTGAGTTGGAACTGTCTGGGACTCGGTAGGAAGTCGTGATGGGGTTGGGGCGGCTCCGAACATATTAGTTGGAGCCAGGGGAAGAGTTAGATCTTTTGTTAATGCGGTAGCGGTTTACTAATTCGCCGATCACGAGGGTGAGGGCTTGAGCAAAGATCCGGAGAGAATAGGTGAAGGTCAGGGCGACAAGTACACAAGTATGGTGATTACGAGCCAGATCAAAGGTCTTGCTCATTCGAGCAGCGTGAGTAAGTTATGCTGATAATTGCGTAGATCTAACTGAAGTACACGAGCGCTGATAGCGGTGCTTTTATACGTAACTATGAAGGGGATGGGAAACTACTACCAATATAAGGAGAATTGGCAGGGGGAGGTGGAGCATCCGGGAAAGTACTAACTACAAGCTCCATCCGAAGGCAATGTGAGTGGAGATGAAGAGATAAGGAAAGAAGGCATACTGTGGACTGTGGAAGGCAGTGGGCACTTTTATAGAGTCTGTATGGCGGTGTACAGGATAAGATCAGATCAAACCAGAAGAGGAAAGGAACAGCGGTGCGAAGAAAATAGATACCCAGCTACTCCGTGGTTGGGCTTCCCACACTCGAATCCCCCATGGGATATATGAGGTACAAGTCCCGGTCTGACAAGGAAAGGAGGCCGGCCTGAACGAATGCCTCAGTAGCGCGATCGATGGTGTGGTGTAACTCAGTGTATCACCTCTCGATCTCCTCCCAGCCCGTAACAGCAAGACCCTAGCAGAACTGGACTTTCTCTATCAAGCCTTGCTAGTCATCCTCTATGTCTACTGTTCGCTACATGATGAGCAGAGGAGAAGGGAATGCCAGGACACATATCATGTTAACGCAATAGCAGCTTACTATTTCACTGATAATGATGGCGAGAGCCTGTGTGAAGATTTGAAGAGAATATGTGAACGTGAGGGCAACGAGGACACAAGTATGGTGGTTACGAGCCAGGGCGATGGTCTCACTCACTCGAGCGGTGTGAGTAAGTTACGCTAATGATTGCGTAGATCTAACTAAAGTACATGAGCGTTGATAGTGGCGCTTTTATACGTAACTATGAAAGGGATGGGAAAATGATTACCAATATGGGAGAATTGGTAGGAGGAGAGGAAAGTGTCCTAGAACGTACTAACTACAAGCTTCATCTGAAGGCGATGCGAGCGGAGATGAAGAGATAAAGAAGAAGACATACTGCGGACTGTGCAAAGCAGTGTGATGCTTTTACAAGGTCCGTATGGCAGTGTACAAGATAAGATCAGATCGGGAGACAAAGAGGAAAAGAAAGCAATGCAAGGAAAAACAGGTACCCAGCTACTCTGTGGTTGGGCTTCCCATGCTCAAATCCCCCATAGGATAGACGAGGTACAAGTCCTGGTCTGAGGTGCTAAGGAGCCCCGCTCTAATGAATGCTTCAGTAGCCCGATCGATGGTACAATGTAACTCAGCATATCGTTCCTCGATCTCTGCCCAGCCCGTAACATATCATAACAAAAGATCAAACTCTTCCCCTGGCTCCAACTCTTAAGTTCGGAGCCTGCCTACCCCCACCATGTCTTATCGAAGCCCCCCATCCAACGACTCCTCCAAAGACAATTCCCACACCCCTACCTCCTTGTGCCCTCGCCCTGCACACACCAACCCAGTGGTTCCTCATACGAACCCTCAGACAGGTCGCACTGTGCCGAGATCTAGGCATATACCTAGCACCTCAACTCAAGCTAGATCCCTCCATGGCTCACTAAGACCCCCCACTTGCCTGCGCTCTGGAAGTTCCCCTGAACCACAGAGCACAGTTGATATGTCTATCCCTACAGCAGAATGTTATATTCACGAACAAGCTGAAGAGCAGACCTCCAACTCTGTACCCAGGGAAGAAGAAAGAGAGGACGACGAACCCGGGATCCACATCAATACTGAACCCCTCCACGACCCACCTTCACACTCCTACAAACCGGAGAACCCACATTTGGAGGAAGGTGAAGAGCACTTTGACCTTTTTGGCGGGGAACCAGAACAATACTCTCCCAATACCCTCGCCTGAATTCACGAAAAGACACAGAGAGCAATTGACACAGCAATGGCCGACACCGAAGATAGGGAAAACAAGGCAGCCCTCCCCAACAGTTTCTCTGAAGAAACCAAGGACGCCAACAGATGGCACAACCAGATGTGCGCATACTTTGACGCCAACCCCCAGATCTTCAACCATGCTACCACTAAGGGAGATAAACAACGAACCATCACCTTCCTTAACCGCATGAGCAAGGGACAGGGAAGGGCCTTCGCTGAAGGATGGTACGACAAGATGTATGGAGACGACGAAGAAGGAAAGAAAATCACCTTCAAAGATGTATCCAAAAGTTTCCTCACCACCTTCTGCCCAGCCTCAATGGAACAACGTGCTTGGAACGCCCTTCATGCCATGGACATTAGAAAGTTCAAAGGCAATTTCCATAAGTTCAGGACCGTCTTCAAGCTGGAAGCCGGGAGAGCTAAAATGAAGGACGTCAACGACGTCTTCCAGATCTTATGCAAAGCAGTAGATCTAGATACTGCCAAAGCCATGGCTGTAGTCGTCCTGCAGCCGAAAGACATGAAGGAATGGTTGGATAGGGCAGGAACGTTTTATGACCTCGCAGAACAAAATAATTACGATCAAGGAGGGAGGACAGGATGGATACCATCTATCTGCCGACACGACAATGACAGAGATCCGTATCAGATGGACGTGGACGCTATCCACCTTACTCTGGATGAAAGGGCCGAATGCTTTGCAAAAGGACTCTGTTTTATCTGTAAGAAACCGGGATGCTCCACCAGGAATCACCCTCAACACCCTGGAGGACGCTTCAGGAACAACAGAAACAGGAACCAGAAACGGAGCAGCGGAGGAGGCCAAAACCAGATAAGGGCAACCAAGACGAAGAGGGACTCCCCTTTCCAGAAGTTTATGAAGGAAAACAAGATCTCTGAGGAAGCGTCAATCAAGACCCTTCAAGTTAGGATCTGTTATCAGAAGCACGACGAAGAGGTCGGCGATGAAGAAGAAAGCAGCGGGGAAGAAACTGTTAATAGGGTCTCCGCCTGCGAGGATTTTTGAAAGGAAAGGAAGGATTGACGTCTTCACTTCCCAGGATGGCGCCTGTAATTGTAACAAGTACCAAGTTGAAGTCAATGAGAATCCCCACTTCCCTCTATGCTGGTACCATGGGCAAAATCGTTGACAAACTTGCACTAGTGGATAGCGGTGCAACAGGATGCTTTATCAACTGGCATCTAGTAAATCAAGCCGGATGGAGAAAGGAATGAATGAAGACCCCATTAATGGCAAGCAACGTGGACGGAACCACAAACAGCAATGGACTAATACGGCACCAAGTCACGCTTATGTTATGAATCGGAGATAAAGAGCAAACCCAGACATTCATGGTTATCGACTGTGGGAAGGAAAGCCTGATCCTGGGACTCCCCTGGTTATGAGAGGTGAATCCCCTGATTGACTGGACTACTGGGAAGGTGGAGCTTCCCAACGTCCTCCAAAAACTCTGACATGACTCTCCCAGGGCAGTCACCCAACGTTATCTCATCTGGTACCTAGGAATGGACCCGGACGCAAAGATCGCTAAACTATAGAAGAAGAAACTGGATCATGAAGCCGCCAAAGCCTACCCGGTACGAAAGATGATGGTGTCCACTACCCTAGCAGCGGCTGCAGTGAAGAAGAAGACGACCTTACCTCCTGCATACGAGGCTTATCGAGAGGTCTTTGAAGAACTGCCAGAGGGAGAGCTACCCCCGAACCGGAAATTCGACCACGCCATTGAACTGACCAAGGAATTCGTTCCGAAAAGAGTGAAATCTTATCCATTAAACCTGCAGGAAACCCAGGCTTGCCGAGACTTCATGGACGAACATCTGAAAAGTGGAAAGATTGTCCCCTTGAAATCCCCCCAAGCATCACCATTCTTCTTCGTTCCAAAAAAGGACGGCAAGCTTTGTCCCTGCCAAGACTATAGGCACGTAAATTCAGGAATGGTAAAGAACACCTATCCGCTTCCGTTGATCTCGGACCTTGTCGACAAGCTAAAGGACTCGTTGATCTTTACTAAGATGGACGTATGGTGGGGATACAACAACGTGCTTATTCGCCCGGAAGACCGATGGAAAGCTGTGTTTATTACCCCTTTCAGCCTATTTGAGCCCATGGTCATGTTCTTTGGCCTCTGTAACTCCCCAGCAACTTTCCAGGCCTTAATGGATCATGTATTTGGGGACATGATCACAGAAGGCTGGCTAATCATCTACATGGACGATCTTCTCATCCACTCCGATAACCAGGAAGATCAGGACAAACGAACTAGAGTGGTTCTCCAGCAGATGCAAGACCATAAGCTGTACCTTAAGCTAGAAAAGTGCAGCTTCAACGTCCTGGAAGTGGAATACCTGGGCATGGTGGTCAAGAAGGGAGAAATAAAGATGGACCCAACAAAGCTCACTGCGATTGAGAATTGGCAACCCCCTTCCTCGGTCAAGGCCATGCGATCATTCATTGGCTTCTGTAACTTTTACCAAAAGTTCATCTCAGGATTCTCAGACCTCACATGACCATTGCATGACCTCACTAAGAAGGGGAAGACTTGGCTCTGGACCAACGATTGCCAAAAGGCGTTCGACCACCTGAAAGCTTTGTTCCTCACCCGCCTGATCCTCCGGTACCCGGATACCTCCAAGCCATTTATGATTATGACCGACGCCTCCTTATTAGCGGCAGGAGCAGTCCTAATGCAAAAAGATAGTGTGGGATACCTCCATCCTTGCACGTATTTCACTGAATGAGTAAACCAGGAACTAGAAACATATCTGCAGATCTTTTGTGGAAATGCTCCAACAAACTGGACTGAAGTACTCCCTATGGTGGAATTCTCTCATAATTCAGCCACTCATTCTGTCACAAATGCCTCCCCATTCTCCCTGATGATGGGATACGAACCACGGGCCTATCCCCCTCTCCTCAAGACTACCTTCCTCCTGGCACTTGAACACCGCCTGATGATCCTAGACCAAGCCCGGAAAGAGGCACTCGCGGCTCACCAAAAGGCCCAACAGGATATGAGGGAACAGACAAACTCTAAGTTCAAAGGATGGAAGGTGGGAGACAAGGTATGGCTAGAAGCCAAGGACCTCCAAATCAAGTTTGCCCATCGAAAACTAAGTCCAAAAAGGGTCGGCCCATTTGAGGTCACTCAGGTATTAAGCAAACTTAATTACCAACTTGCGCTCCCACCAACATGGAAAATACATGATGTATTCCATGCCTCTAAATTAACCACCACCACCACCACTGCTGAATTTGGGCCCACATTTGCCCAACCACCCCCGCAAATGGTAGAAGGGGATGCAGAATACGAAATCGAAACCATCAAATGCCACCATCGCAAGGGAAAAAGTTGGGAGTATCTAATCGGGTGGAAAGGCTATGCAGATAGCGAGGACACCTGGGAACTGACCACCAACCTTTCCCATGCCAGAAAGACATTAAAAGATTACCAAGCACGGTTTCCCAAGGACTTCCCCTGACAAAAGTAGACCCTCTCACCCCCTCCCCACCATGTTCTCCATCATCGACCTCGTCGCATTAACCATTTCCTACTTCTTTGTTGCTTTCCTCGCGGTCTTTTACTGGAGCTACAGCCAGTATGGGATAACGGTCTCCCTTGCAACTCCGTGGGGAACGATTTCTTTCTCTATAGCCCCACTTCGTACTCCAGGACTAGCTGGAACTTGGACCACCACCCCCACAGCACCGCCTACCAGGCCCCCATCACCCCCTGCCCCTATCGCTCCCATGATCATCACCCCAGTTCCCAGGGAACCCATGCCTCCGCTACCCCCTGTGCCACAGATTCCCCCACTGCCTACTCAGGAAACTCTCAACCAAAACTGGCGACAGCAGTGGGTAACCACTGATCACGAAGAGATCGAAGGAGGGGATACTTAAGGAAGACCTCGACAGAGTATCCTCCCAGAAATGCAGCCCCTCTCCCACTTCCCTACCCATGTCTTGGCCTCCCCCATCGAACTATTCCCATCCACCTCCCTCACAGACGTGTACCCAGATGACTGCGAGATCCCCAAGGACTTCCCCCTTTTCCTTGAACTCCTTACCACCAGACAACGACAAGAGCTTTGCTCCATCATCCTCAAATGCCCCCCCCCTGCACTTCTCGAACTCCAGGCACTCCCCAAGTACTGAACCTTCAGCCCTCTCGCAGACTACATCCTGGCCATCCACACCCTCAAACACTCTCTCATCGCACTATCTTGGCAGGGAGGAGACACCGCCGCCACAATTAGTAGACGGAGAAGCTGAGTATGAAATCGAAACCATCAAACACCACAGAAGGGTGGGAAGATGGATTGAGTACCTGGTTTCATGGAAGGGCTATGCACTGTCGGAAGACTCGTGGGAACCGGCTAGCAACCTTTCCCATGCCAAACGAACGATCAAGGACTATCAGCGATGTCACCCAAAAGACTTCCCACGCTCTTAACACCCCACCATGTTCTCCACCTGTGATCTCCTCGTTCTTATTGTTGTCTCATTCTTTGCCCTTCTAGCCTACCTCGCATCCCTACTCTCCAAGAGAGGGATGGTCTTCCAAATTCAGCGGTCCCACGCTGGGATCCAGATCACCATCGTCACCCCAACCTATGCCTCAAACACTGCAGGTCAGTCCTGGACCTATTCAGCCCCGGCTGCCCCCCCACAGGCAAACCCGAACTGGAACCCTACTTGGGACCCAGCCGACGGGGCGGTGTCTTTAGACTAAACCAGGAAGCCAACGGAGGAACTCCTATTTATACCCCGCTCGTGTTTCCCCCCCTCCCCCAGTTCCTCCATGCCTTACCTCCCCAACCATGTCCTCACCTGCGATGTTCACACCACCTACCCTGACGGTGACCCTCTCCCCGCCTCTATCCCCTGTTTCTTCCACCTCCTCACTCCCAAGCTCCAGCTCGAACTGCTGGACCTCCTCTCCCATTCCCTGGACCAACTTGCCGAACTCGAGCAAGCCGCAGGCCTCCCCTCCAATCACCCCATCCTTCAGCAACTACTGGGCATCCACGCCACCAGGAGAGCCGCGCTTTTCCTCCAATGGTCGAAGAAGCCCACCCCCAATAAGACCGCCGCCGTCTCCGCCCTCGCTCCCGCAGTTCTCGACCTGTACAGGGAA
>JBBPTU010001181.1:0-14105 GCA_038094295.1 Tylopilus aff. beelii
AGTTGCCCGTTACTCACGATAATCACGACCTATTCGACGCATGGTTTCATTGATAAAATGAAGTTCACGTGGTATTGCATGGTTGCTACGGCCGCTCGCGCGAAGCATTCAGGGTAGCCTATTGATGGGTATGCGTCACATCAGTACAACAAAAAAGTCTCCTCTCTGATACAACTCCTGCCTGACCGCACTACCCGTATCACCTCTTCACCGTTACTTTTTCTTTTTCTTTCCGCCGCCGGTCTTGCCGCCGCCGGCTTTCTTGCCCTTTTTGGTTGTCGCAAATCCGGTGTCTTCTTGTTCACCCTCGTCTGCTACTGCGTCGGTGGGATTCTCCGTCGCAGACTGTTCCGTTGCCGGCGGTTCTTCTCTCGCTGGGGGAGGTGCCGTCTCGGAAACGGGCTCCTTTATTTCGGGCTGAGGAACCTCGGTGGACGTAGCCTCGGGCTCAACTGCCTGCACCACAGGCGCTTCGAGGAGGGCGCCGCCCACGTGTGACCGCTCCTCGGTGGGCGCATCCCCCTCGCCTGATCCCTCTATCGGATCGAGCTCAATCTCGTTCTTCGTACCGCTCCCAAACAACGAGTTGTTCATGCTTCCCCAAGCGCCGGAAAAGCGCTCGCCCACCTTGGGTATCGAGAGGCTTTTGCCGAAGCTGCCGGTGGACGCGCCAAAGCCGAAGGAGAGCGATTTGGCGGTCGTGGAGACGCTCTCTGCGGTCTCTTTGATGTTTCCCCACGAGTCGCCCCAGGAGGAGTCTATCCCGAACGCCGATCCGCCCCCGCCCTCGCCCTGGGGAGGCGCCGACTCGTCGGTGATGCCCCACGTGTCGAGCTGGGAGGTGGTGCCAGCACCAGCGGCCTCGGAGACTTCGACGTGCTCAAAGGTGTCCTTGGTCTCGGAAGACTCGAACGTTTCCTCGACGTGCTCGAACTTGGTTTCGGCCATCTCGGTCTTGATATCGAGCTCTCGGGATCCCTCGAGGGCGAGTTGCTCGGTCGGGACGGTATCGGCGGGGGTTTGTCTAGAGACGGGTTCGTGCTTGTCGGTCTCTTGCAGCCTGGGTACTTGAAGTGTGAGTCCTACGGGCACGAAGAGCGCGTCTTGTTCCGCAGGCGGCTCTGGGAAGAATACGCTCTGGGAGTCGCCCAGGGCCGGGGTCGTCGGCTCGAGTTCGTGAGGCGCGAGTTTGGACGACGTAGTGGGGGTGACTGCCTTGGACTGGGAGCCCCAGACAGAGGTGAGCGTTGAAGCGAGTTGATTTGGGCTCTTCCCGACCGACGTGTCGGCAAAGTCGATCGGTGAGGTAGGCTTGCTCGCGTTCTTGGCGGCCTTGCCTTTCTTGCCCTTTGTGACGAAAGCTGGGGGCGCCAAGAGCCTGTCTCGCTCGGCTTGCTCCCTCTCTGCCTGCTCCCTCTCTGCCCTTTCTCTTTCAGCTCTCTCGGCGTTTTCTCTTTCGATCCTCTCCCTCTCCGCAGCTTCCCTTTCAATCCTCTCGACCCTCTCTCTCTCTACGATTTCTCTTTCGACACGCTCTCTCTCGATCTTCTCAGTTCTTTCTCTTTCGATTCTTTCGATCCTTTCGACTCTTTCTCTTTCTCTTTCGACCCTTTCGATCCTTTCAACTCTTTCTCTTTCTCTTTCGACCCTTTCTCTTTCGACCTTCTCTCTCTCGACCCTTTCGATCTTCTCGCGTTCGCGTTCGAATCTTTCCCTCTCGAGTCGCTCTCTCTCGGCCACCACTCTCTCGCGTTCAGCCCGATCTCTCTCTGCTGCCTCCTTGATTCGCTTCTCTCGCTCCGACTCCATGCGAGACTGGGACGTGAACGAAGAGAGTTTCGACGCCGCCGACACCTTGCGGTCGCGTTCGACATGCGACACGGACGCGGACACGCGCGAGACGGACGCAGAAGCAGTGCTGGAAACGCTGCGTTCGCGCTGCTCGAACTCGCGCGTACGCTCGGTGTACGTGGCCTGCTGCTGGTGCACCTGTTGGTGTTGATGTTGGTACTGGCTCTGGTGCTGGTGCTGGTGCTGGTGCAGATGGGCGGGCTGGGGTTGTGGCTGTGGCTGCACGGGCGGGAGGGGCGGTTGCGGTTGGGTCAGCGGTTGTTGTTGGGATTGGTGGTGTGATAGGGATCGGGAGTGGGAGTGGATGGACTGGGCGACGGAGACGGAACGGCTGTGGCTGGCCGCGTCCATGAAGGACGCATCGAGTCTCGTCGACATTTGCCCCAGTGGGGTCTTGGCTCCAGATCCGACAGAGTCCTGAGAGTGTGTACGAGATGGTGCGACGGAAGCGGGTCGAGAAGGGCCACGTGAGGCCGAGCGGGACGGGCCAAAGTCGTCTTCGGAATAAAAGTCGAGTTCGTCCTCGTCAGCGCGCTGACCACTCTCACTGTACACGATGGAGGCCGGTCCGCTGTGAGAAAACGTCAGTCGAAAATGAATTCGTCGCGTGGCGATGGAACACGTACTACTTGGTTCTTCCCTGTGAGATGAAACAATCAGTTCTGGCGTCATGAAGACGAAGTAGAGATACGCACGTTGTCGTTCCATTTGATCCGGGCTTTGAACTCCGTCAGACCGAAATGGATTTCGACGCTAAAGACAATAGTCCAGTAGGTCTTGCCATTCCTTCCTGTCTTTGGTTCTGCGCTCCCGCTGAGCGGAGATAGGTCCGCACGGACAACGCAGAGCGTTCCATAGTCCTCTGGGGGTAGAGTTGGCTGTAGTAAAGACTGAAGTCGCCAAAAACCTACCATGATTTCGCAGGATCCACGGAGGGATCATATCACCGCCGCGATAACACCATATCTCCACTTCAAACACGGAGAGCGTAGATAGATTCGTAAGTTCAGTGCAATATTTGCGTGTGAAGACCGTCGATTCCTTGACCTTCACACCCTAAGACGGACGATGAATAGGAGAAAGAACGCCGACGGAATGAAAGGAGCCCCTACTCTCGCGAGAATACAATCAAACGCGTCTGGGAGAAGTTGGGGCCCCGAGGGGAGTTCGCACAATCTCTCCCTTCGCGCCGCGTGTTCAGGATCGTTTGCATCAAACTCCCGCAGATATTCCACGCCATACATGAATTTGGACACCCTTGCCGAAACGTGATGGTCACAATAAAAGCCAAGAGCTCCGTCGGCTACAGCTTTAGACCTGTAGGAAGCCATTGAGCGCCACGTAGACGGGAGAACCAATCAAAGGGATTCACGTCTGATTGTCAGGTCGGCTAACGGTGATCTTCATGGACCCAAGGCGATCTTGAAGCTGGGCGAAGAGCCAGGGGCTAGCTGCGAATCCTCCCACCAACCATACGGACTGACGTGAATGAGAACGCGTGGCTTCAATCAGCGTGTGGATATACCCACTTTGATCATGCCCTGAGACGCCACTACCTGTGATTTGATAGACGTGACGGCGGCTTGTATCGAAGGCTCAAAGAGCTCCGCCACTTCCGCCCTGAATTTTTGTTGAGCCAGGGCAATACGAAAAAGGGAAGGTGGCCCACCCCGTAAGCTTGAGAGATCCACCACGAATGCCTACATTTGCATCCTTGTCCAGTGGCGAACCAAAGGGCACCCATTGGATATCGTTCTTGTCACGAAACAGCCTCTTGGTGGTTTCATCGAACCGTTTGGTGATGTGATCGATGGAGTCTGGAGATCCGTACTTGGAGCTCTTGAGTTTCTCTGACTGCGGTTAAGACAGGTCGAAATCCGGTGCGAATAGAACATACCGGCAAGAAATTCCCTTGCCCTTCGGCTCACGAAGACCGATCCTGCGAACATGCCTGTCAAGCCAAATTTAGTTAAGGAACGGCACATCTCAGTGGGAGACTGACAATCCGGTGGTGCGATCTCTTCGATGACGAGCGGATTCGTGCCGCGCACTGCATAGGAACTGATATCGAGGGTGCCACCGCCTGCATCAGCTACCAAGAAGCCACTGGAAGGATTCTAGGGCAGGGGGTAAACAGATCCGAACACAGGAAAGACACGGGCACGCACCGAGAGGACATCCGCAGCGAGTCCGCTTTGCACGCACGCGTGGAGACTCGCTTCGCCTTCCGTGACGAACCGGATCCGCGCGCGTCCCTCGTCCGTGTCTGGGATCAAACCGCCGTAGACAGCCGCACGACGCATCCTGGTCTGTTGGGCGCCTTCCCAACCGTTGGGGTGGCTGAGCACGAACTCGATCGAGTGCTCGACGGCATGCCAGAGGGCCTTGCCGTTTGCGTGTGTGTCTACGATAAAGCTGCGGGTGCAGCGAAAGAGGTAGCGGAGAAAGTCGCCGAAGACGTCGACGGGGGTCTTGTTGCGCGGCAGCGGGCTGAGACGCATGCCGTTCATGTTGAGTTTCATGGACCTGGGCCTCAGACGCAGCTTGAACCTGGGGCGGGGTGAGCGCTTGAGCGGGCTATCAGATGGGACGCACAGTTCTGCCTTGATCCAGGACTCGTCTTCTGCCTGGGAGGTGACGGACGCGTTGTCGGCCTCGGCTCCCGCGAACATGACGGTGCCGTCTCGATCATAGTACAAGACGGAGGGGATCTTGCTGTTGCCGGCAACGTGCTCCTGGCCGGGGAATCTGCCCTGGGCGATGGGCGACACGCGAGAAGGAGCAAGGACGGACGTACCGGGTGACGCCATGTATTTTCGGGATTTCGCCTGGCTCGAGGATGGCATAGGATACGCCACTGAAGGTGGTGCCGACGTCGAGGGCGATGACGAGGGCGCGGGTGGGCCCTGTGTAGGGCTTTCGCATGTCTGCGGCCGACTTCATGGACGAAAAGAAGCCGAGATGAACATGCGGCGGCCTCGTTGCGGGTGCATACGCAAGCAGGGCTTTAAAGTGTTCGCTAATCAGTGATTATCTCGGATTGTATCACTCGTGATGCTCCCTGTCGCCAACTTCCATCTCAGAGACCTCTACCAGACCACCGTCGAGTTCTTCGCCCTCCGCAGCCCCGCGCCCTCCCACTCCACCGTCGACGACGACTCCGACCCAGAACACATCCCCCTCACCCCCCGCGACATCTCCCCCGTCCCCGACCCCGTCGACAGGCTCCAGAAGGAGTGCGCGGACCTCCGCCTCCAGCTGCATGCCGCACAGCGCTCCCACTGTGCCCGCTCGTGCTCTTGCCGCTCTCTCGGCGCCTCCGCCGCTGCCTGCACCCTCTACACCATGCGACGCGAACACGACTCTGCAAAGTCCGACCTCCACCGCTCCCAGGTCGAGCTCGCCCGTCTCGAGGAGCGGTACAAGCTGCTCGAAAAGTCCCTCAAGGACGCCAGGGAGCTCCTGAGATCGCGCGAGGTCGAGGCGGACGCCCTCAGGAAGGAGAGGGACAAGCTCGTCGCAGACAGGTTCGCTAGGGACCGCCCGCCCTCCTCCCTCGATCGGCGGCGCAGCAGCCAGGACATCGTGCGCCGTCGATCCAACTCGTCCCAGTCTATGCTTTCCCAGCAGATTCGGCTCAGCGCAGACTGGGCCGACCACCACGAAGCTGCCCAGCTGAACGGCATCCCCCGCCGTGTCACCGACACCCCCGTCGACGGCATGTCCACCGTCTCCGAGGAGGAGCGGGCACACACAAAGGGCATGGAGACCTTCCTTACCAAGACCGACCTCTGGTCGGGCGCCCAGGTCATCCAAGCCGTCCAGGACCTCAATTCCGAGATCCTGCAGTTCGCCGCCTCCGCCGTCGAGCTATGCACTTTTGTCAAGCAGCGCCCCACGCAGCCCAAGATCTCGCAGACCCAAAACGACGTCTCGTCGCGATTGGGGGCCTCCCTCACGCGCACGCTGCTCGCTCGCGACCATTCCCAGGATCCGATGTTCGTCCAAATTGCACTGCAAGGCTGTATCTCATACTGCATATCTCGGGCCCTTTCATCCTTCTGCATCGGGTATCAATCCAAGGCGAACATTACGCTAACTCAGCTCTACACCCATATGTTCCAGTCAGGTGCGCAGCTCCGTCCCTATCACTCCACCCTTCGCGAATTGATGTGGCGCTCCATCTTTAGAACCACAACCCACATCGAACCGATGGAGAGCGCTTGCACACAAGCACATTCACGAGCTTCACCCCGAATTGGCAGATTACGCCGTCAATGAGATGACCGAGACCATCTTCCGTTGGTCATTTGACCTCTTCCTCATCTGCGGGAGCACTAGCCCGCAGTCGAGCCAAGTGTTTCGCGAAGCTTTTCGCACTCGTTTCGGATCGCAGGTGAAGCGCATCTCCAAGTCGGCCTGCAGAATAGCGCAGATCACCCGGGAGGAGATCATGTCGACCAATTTTGAAGTCATCGGGGCAGACTGCGGTCGGGCGTTCGACGCGCAGGAGATGTTGGACGCGTTCGAGGACTACGGCATACCAAGGGGTACGGTGCTCTGCACGACCGAGTTGGGTCTACGGTGCTCGACGCGCAAAACGCCAGTGGAACTCTTGGCGTCGCGGGAAGAGAGCATCGAACGACGACTGCTACTTCGGCCGAAAGTCATCCTGGAGTCGGCGATAGACATGCTCGATCAACGATAATTCAGGCCTCAGGAACGTCGCGATTCGAAAAAAAGCACCTCCGAATACCGTGCTGCTTGCAACTCTCGCTGCTTTCCTTCTTGTTTCATTATCAATGTACTTCAAATTTTCATCATACCACCCACGAACGCTTTCGATCATGCAAACCCTTGTTATATTATTGGGCCTTGTTGGATGTCACTACTAGGTTTCATGTACTCGACAGCCCTAGTATACCCACCGACATTCGGAATGTGATGTTGTGCTTTGCGATCCTCGGATCATCTCGGACGCGAGGAAAGGAACAGGTTTCCGAGGCAGTGGTGACTACGCCCAGGACGACAAACGCGAGGCCAGGAGCCATCGGACCAAGTGATGCGATGCGATACCTTCCCTTTCGGGAAAGGCCCTTTTGCGAGTGCGATCCATGCGGACGAAAAATCGCCACGAGGGTCCCCGCTTGCCCAGGGCCATCCTGGAAGACATCGACCGCCAAGAAGGGGGTGTGTGTACCGTTCCGACCCCACCGCTCCTTTCCCCGCACTCATCTGACTCGACACAGGGGACGCACCGCATCGCAGCAAGGGCAGACGCGCCAAGCCGTCGCGCAGGGACGCTCGCAAGCAGGAGAGGCTCGATCGCAAGAAACGCAGGGCAGGGCATGTCGCGAGCGCCCTGAAGCGCAAGAACGACGTAGGACACGACGATGCACCTGTCCCGAAACGGAGAAAGACGGTCCGTTTTCAAGATCAGGTCGACGCGGACCCTCCTAGACGGACGTCTCCCGTAGAGCGTGCCCGAGCGCGAAAACCGAACGCGTCCAAAGAAGAGCCCACGGCGCTCGAAGAGCTTGTGTCCCGGTCGACTCGCAAAACGCCCAATGTCGCAGGGCAGGTTGCCCGGACCAGACAAGAGACGGAAGAGGACGCGTATATTGCGTATCTAGAGACGAGGCTCGGATACTCAAAGAGTGGAAAACGGAGCAAGTCAGACGAGGCCGATGGGCTAGGTGGTGGGTACTCTTATTTGCGTCCGGACGAGGGCACGTCGAGACACGCATGCAGATCTACTCGATTTTGCCAATGATCTTGAGAATTCGCTCCTTGATTTCCCCGAACGTTTAGATGGGTGTTCGGACCAGGACCCTGCAGAGGATCTGGACTCGGGTCATGACTCAGACATTGGATCAGACCACCTCGTCCAAAGTAACGACGACCGAGTTGAGGCCGGTAAATTGGATGATGGCGATGAATGGACTGGTTTTGACGCTGGCGATAGTGGGCCACCCCAACGGGATCGGGACACGGACACTAGCGTGTCCGAGACGCGGCCAGAAGGTACTGGACGATATATCCCGCCTGGTCTCAGGAAGCAATCCACAGTAAGCGAAGGGGAGGATACTGTCAAGCTCACTCGTCAACTCAAAGGTCTCATTAACCGGTAAGTTAGCTGGGTCAATCCATGCGGTGCCTGGCTCATCCTGCCATACCTAGGATGAGCGAGCAAAACATGGCGACAGTACTAGACACTCTAGAGCAGGTTTATCGCAGCCACCGCCGACATGGTTAGCGTTGACTTCAAAGAGTTGATCCCTACTAATACATGTACAGACGTGACATCCACATTGACTTCCTTGGTGATCAACGGCATCTCTTCTCATTCGATGCTTCTGGACTCGTTCGTCGTCTTACACGCAGCATTTATCTCCAGCTTACACAGACTTATCGGTGTCGAGTTTGGTAGGCACTGTGGCTACTGAGGTATCTCATCCCGGGTCTGACTTTTCATCAACCTAGCTGCATTTATGATACAGAACGCTGTATCAGCTTATGAACGTCACCTTCGAGATTACGAAAGTAATATTGATGCTGCCACCCAATGCGAAGAGCAGGGAAAAGAATGCTCAAATCTCATCGTTCTCCTGTCAGAATTATACAATTTCCAAGTGATTTCGTGCATTCTCTTGTACGATATAATCAAGGACTTGCTTAGCAAAACACTCTCCGAGCTCCGGGTCGAACTCTTGTTGAAAATTTTGCGCAGTAAGCAAGGCTATCGAATCTTACCCTTCGTGTGTTCATGTCGATAGGTTCTGGGCAGCAACTTCGACAAGACGACCCTTCAGCACTCAAAGACATCATAACGCTAGCACAATCGCGCATTGCGAGTCAAGGTGATGACTTGAGGTGCTTTCTCTCTGCGCCCTCGACGATTACACCCTGACGCGACCCCCTAGTTCGCGTACCAAATTTATGATTGAGACGCTCAATAATCTTAAGAACAACAAAATCAAAAAGATCGCGACGCACCATCAGGGAGGTGATGCCGTCGAACGTATGAAGAAATTCTTATCGGGTCTCGGCAAGAAGCGTCATGGTGAGCCACGTGTCATCTTTGACGAAGATACGAGTAGACGAACGCATTACCAGTGCAAGCGCACGAGCCACTTCGGGTGTCCTTGGATGATCTCCGTGCTGCAGAGACGAAAGGCAAATGGTGGCTCGTCGGCGCCGCGTGGGGCGGTGACCCCCTCGCCGACCAGCAGCGTGCCAACACCACGAAGCAAACTGAGCTCGATACAGAAGACGTCAATAGTACGGCACTCGTGAAACTTGCGCGGAAGCAGGGAATGAACACTGACATCCGACGGAGCATCTTTGTCATTTTGATGAGTAGCGAGGTGCGTCGTATCGTTACCCCGCTAAGCAGTCCTTATGAAGCGCGGTATCCCAGGATTATCTGGACGCCTGCGAACGACTGACGCAGCTGAACTTGTCCGAGGTGCAACAACGCGAGATCGTTCGTGTTGTACTTCATTGCTGTGGAAACGTGTGTTGTCTCGTCTCCTTGTCTACATGGATGCGCTAAGTTCCCTGCTCAGGAAAAGTCGTACAACCCATACTATACACTCGTGTGCCAGCAGCTCTGCCAAACGTCGCACGCTTACAAAATCACGCTTCAATTTTGCCTGTGGGATTTCCTTCGGGACCTAGGTGAAACGAACGTGGGTGGTGCGGAGGTCATCAAAAACCACAAGGATGACGATGACCTGTTGGAGCCCAAGACCATCTCATCGTCACGGATGAAAAACGTCGCCAAGGCATATGGGTGGTGGGTTGCAAAGGACTGCTGCTCCATCGCCATCTTAAAGGTGATCCAAGGCTGATGGGCCAATGTCAATGCTAATCCTACGTGCAGCCCGTCGATTTCACCGTGCTCAAGCCACAGACACGCAAGTTCCTCAAGGAGCTCTTGGTGCAAATATTCATTGCAAGTCAGGCGGCATCTCCGGCGTTGCCGGACAGCGCCGACGAACACACGTCGCGCAATCGAGGGGCGGTTGAAGACGTCTTCATCAAGGCGACCAAGACCGAAAACTTGAGTCTCGGACTGATATTCTTCCTCTCGAGCGCGTTTAAAGGGGAGGAGGGACTAGTTGGGTGGGCGAGTGCACTGGCAAAGGAGACGTTGCAGACCGGGATGAGCGGGATTCCGAGGCTATAGTGTCCGATGTTTTAATAGTTATCCGGGCCTTGTCATCCACGTGCGGGACACGTGGTCAACTGCTGGCGATAGCGGTCCGTTGAATTGGTCCTTCCAGATTCAAGACACCGTACCACTCCTCAAGCTTCAGGACGATAATTCCAACATCCGATTGTAAAGATCGTGTCACCGGCAAATTCGTCATAGCGATAGTTCCAGAAGCCCAGGCAAGGGGTAAGTCGGAGTCGGAGTTTCGTCCGAAGGAGTTAGTGTGCTGCGCTTACTTTACAGAACTCGCCTACAAAGCTCATAGGAGACTGTGGGACTCGAGACGCAACTGGGACAAGCATGTCATCTGAAGGTGTGAAGAAAGTGACCGTGATAAGGAGGTTAAGGGTTCTACCTAGTATCATGGACCGGAGTTGGTTGGACGGTTTCACCCGCACCGGATCGGAGCACCGCGGAATACTCGCTTGTAAGCACGTCGAACGAGAAAGTTGGACTGGACGAAACCAAACTGACCCCTCATCAACTTCGCAATTGAGTCGTACCAGAGCCACATGTCATACGAACCCTTCTTCGCGAGGCGACAACCAGTTCTGTAATGCAACCCCGGTAAGTCACCTGCTGTGCCTTGTTGCCGGTTTATTCCCTTCTTTATCCCAACCACGCCCTCGCCTCCATATATAACATTGCCAGCACGCGTCTAGCTCGTGTATTGCCCTTTTGTCTCCTCCTCTTCCTCTACATGCCGTTCGCTCTCCGCCAGAACTTATACGTCAACGATGATACAGTCATCACGGTCGTCAGATGTAACGACGATGGCCTGAACATGATGCACCTTCGGCCCTTATTGGAAGCTCCAGACCGCGTCCTCGGCGTTTCTGCCATCTTTGGCAAACGTTGTCAACTGTCTGCAATCGCCTTCTCTGTGCTCTCGCGGGCTCTTGTAGTGAACGTACCTCCATACAACCTCAACGTCACCAGGGATGACGCGTCGAGGCATGAACGGATAACAAGGGGCAGACGCCTCATCCAAGACGAGCTTCTCCTCAACCCGAAATTCCAAAAATTTTCATTCAAGATGGATCAAATTGCCGTCGCTTGTCATTTGGAGATGTCGATCCGTATTAGCCATGCAGTGGACATGTTGTCGGCGACCAACTATGACAGGGATTCTCTAGACGCACTAATGAGCGCATTGGGTGGTGAGGAGATTCTTCAAAGGACCAATGTGAAAGCCGTGTTTTCCGCGACTTCTAGGTCGACACTCGACCCCGTAGAGCGTGTGGCACTGCGGGCGTGGGCTGCTTGTCGAGCGGCGACTCTACCTCAGAAATCTTTGCGTTTCGTGACACTCAATAGAATCGATACGAGGGCTTTCCCGGCAGAGGTACGGGACTGGTTCGTTTCTTGTCTCTGTTTTAACGCGCCGCGAAAACCTAGCATCTCGATGCTCTAGCAATGATTTCCCGGCATGCAGACCGTTTAGATGCTTTGAAACCCCTTTCCGTCAAAAACGATATCAGAGAGGATTTCAGCGTGGGAAACAACGTCGTCAACATAGTTTGTGGTCGTTTCCCTACGCGTATCAGGCGGAATAGTAATCAGGTACGCAAACGTTCACTTGACGTACATGTCTAAGTGCGAGTATTCCGCAGCATATCCGGCTTACAGTGCAGGGTACAGATGCACCACATCAAAACAGAGTTGTGGTTGGCAAAGCCCAGAGAGTTGATGGAAGGCAAGTTCAAATCAACCTTAATGGACCTGTTCTGGTCAACAGGATTGTCTCCGTCACGACCTTTGGAAAGGACAAGCCTACTCACGCGGAGAGCTCTCGCCAAGTTGTTACCCTCAAGACGTTGCAACGTGATACGGACATCCTTTCGAACCCGTTCTTTCGGGCCATGTGGCTTCCTGCAGAACCATTGGAGTGGCCGGAGTCCGAGGAGCGGATGGATCCAGTTCCTGTGCACTTTGCCGGACGCCTCAATACGTCTCAACGGGAAGCTGTGGAACTGATCTTATCTACAGAGGACCACGATCGAATCGTTATGATCCAAGGTCCGCCCGGCACGGGCAAAACCACGGTCATCGCAACCGCCATCATAAGCTACAACCGCGCCAACTCTTGTCGGGGCATTTGGGTTGCTGCCCAATCCAACGTCGCCGTAAAGCACATTGCCGAGAAACTCATCAAAGAAGATTTTCGTGACTTCAAAATTCTTGTATCCAGGGATTTCCATTATGATTGGTGAGTCATCGTGTTTTGCGCGAGCATATCGTCTAAAATATTGTAGGCATGAACATCTTTACGAAGAATTGGAGGCGCGCCTTATCCGATCCGATCATTTTGGTGACGCTATCGAGGGCACAGCGAGGCGGATACTCGACTGCAAAGTAATTCTGTGCACGCTGAGCATGTTTTCCCATCCACACATCACCGTATTCTTCCCCATCGTCCCAGTGGAAATGATAATATTGGACGAAGCCAGTCAAATCGAATGTGGAGGCTACCTCCCCATCTTTTACCGCTTTCACTCTAAGCTCTCGAAGCTTGTCTTCGTCGGTGATGGCAAACAGTGTAAGTGTTCTCTGTTTATGCCTATGCCATCACTGACCACACTTCAGTGCCACCCTTCGGGCAAGATGACATAGATGAACTCCGGAGTGTCTTCGAATTCACACATCTGCGAACACGAGCAACATTCCTTAATATCCAGTGTTTGTAATGCCTTGGTTCCTCCCCCGTTTGTCTGATCAAAGCGTTTAGATCGCATGCCTCATGTCATTGGCAACTTTATTTCGCAGAACATTTATCACGGTGCACTTCACACCCACCGCAGTTGTTCCACACACGCCAAGGCATGTCGCTTTGTTGACGTAAAAGGTAGCGAGGAAAAATCTGGTCATAGTTGGATTGTAGGACCACCCTCCTTGATTGCAGAGATATCCTAACTTTGTCCTAAGAATAGGGCAGAAGCTCGCGTTGTAGTGAAGCTCGCTCAAGTATACGAATCGAAACGCATGTCCTTCCGCATCATCACCCCCTATGACGCCCAGAGGTCTCACATTGAAGACTTGCTCAAAGCAGCGGAGCTGCACTGGGGAGACAAGGTTTTTAACGTCGATTCATTCCAAGGTTCGCTTTTGAAGACCATACATCGTCGACTGGAATTGACGTTTTACTCTCAGGTAATGAGGAGGAGCACATCATTATCTCCGTTGTGCGTACGCGCCGCCCAGGATTCCTGCAAAGCCAGCGCCGCACGAACGTCATGTTGACCCGCTGTAAGAAGACCATGATGGTCTGCTCGAACCGAGCCTTTCTCCTCGGCACAGCGTCTAGGACGCTCGTGGGCAAGCTCGCCGACTCCCTCAGTGAGGGATGCTGGATAGACGGAGATAACGTATAGAGTTAGATTGTTGAAGTAGAATCGCGAATCTCACTCGTATATATATCATGATATTTTCCTGTAAAGTTCTATTCGGTGTAGATATGACCTATCATGGTGGTTCCTCTCGAGGGGAGTGTATAATATCATTGCATCCTCATTACCAGAGTGGAGTGTTGGTACTGTCGTGTTGGTAGTATATATTTGCTTGCCGACCGAACTTTGCATGCCTCCATATTAATTATACCAGCTACCGAAGGCACCCCAATCCGAAAATCTACGCCCCAGGAGCCGGACAGCCTGCACGGTGCACAGCGAATGATCCTAGTCAAGTGGCCCAGATTGCTTCCGGAATGCGGCAGTTGCATACGAACTCCCGCTTTTCCCTCCAAAAGTAAACTTTTTATACGGAACATTTCCCCTTGGTGAAGCGTTAGACCTTACAAGGTCCAAGAACGGGGTAAACTACGGTTACGCTCACTTGTATTTGAGACCGCTCTCCCGCGTTGCGATCTTTTGCGTTAACTCGTCCTCAGTAAAGTTGCACGCTGCATGGTGGTCAAGTCGCGAGCGACTGCTCAGGGTGGTGGCTCACAAGTGATAAGGAAATGACCCCCTGGTCTGAGCACCCTCACGACGCGCGGGACGTACCGCTCGAGCAGCGTATCAATCTTCCCGTCCTTGTC
>JBBPTU010001182.1:0-14084 GCA_038094295.1 Tylopilus aff. beelii
CATTAGGTCTCATAACTCTATTTTGGGTCATTCTTTGAATGTCCAACGGGTGCAACAAGTTCAATAACCATGCGGGTGGCGTGTTCGTCTAGAAACCATCATCAATCGGTTTAAGAAGTAACCCCATAGAGCGGCTGGCTTTTAGTATATATGCTGTCGATAACATGAGTCCTGGTAAGCAGCTACTCCTGCAGCTCACTCCAGATTTCGTTCTACATAATGGTGTCATTTCACTCCATTGTGGTCGCAGCTGTGACAATCTTGTCTTTCCTCGGATCTGTCCAAGCTATTCCGCTGGCAGATAAACTCAGACACCTCAGTTCTTCCGCTCGTGATGTACTGAAGAGATCAATACCAGCGACACCTCGCTTTATAGTCTATAATGACAGGTGGATCAACCCATTTCCCTCTGCGTCAGATCTTCGGGTAAGCAACACACCCGTGTTATGGTCACGCTAGCTGCTGACTAACCTACTGAGTAGGGCTTCAGTGTCTTGTGAGCCTTTCTTGGACAATGTATGCCAGAGCGTAATTGACACGTCCCCAGCGCCATCACCTTTTTACTGAGTTCTGGCTCTGCCGATCAAGCTCAGAATTGGGAGGAACTCACAGCTAGTCAGCGTACCACCTACCTGAACGAGTACAATGCGGCTGGGATCTCACTGATCGTTTCTGCTTTTGGTTCAACTGAGACACCGACCTCTTCTGGCGTCGACCCCGTGACAGTAGCAAACAGTATGGCCGCGTGGGTTATTCAGTATGGCGTCGGTGGTATCGACATCGATTATGAGGTATTTTCCCTAGCTCCGTCTGGCCGAGCGTAGAACCTGGCTGATTGGGAGTCACGGACGACAGGACTTTACTGCGTTCAACGGCAACAAAGGTACCGCAGAAACGTGGCTCATCAGTTACACCAAGCAGCTGCGTACACACCTTCCCCAAGGAGAGTACATTCTCACTCATGCACGTGGGTTGTTTATTTGTAACATGAAGCGTATGACGGTCGCTAACCGAATGTCTTGCAGCCGTTGCGCCGTGGTGAGTCTCATCGCCTAGTCGGCAAATAGCGCTCTCGTTATTCACACAAGAACAAGGTTCTCACCGACTATGTGGAGTGATGGTGGCTATATTGCTGTTGATAAGAGCGTAGGCTCTTTGATTGACTGGGTGAGTTGGTTTGTCATAAAACTTTTTGACTTCAGCTGACACCATTGTAGTACAATGTCCAAGTAAGTACAACGGATCGTAAATCTATCGAGAATTTTTCTTGTTCAACAAAGATCCCATATAGTTTTACAATCGTGGGTACCTTTGCGATCCGTCTAATTCTATCTGAAACGCAGCGAATACCATGCTACTCGACAAATAGAGGGGACCTCAGAGTACACGACATGCTCTGGACTGCTGACTGCGTCCACCTCTGCTTGGCCCCAAAGTGCTCTCTTCCAAATCTCGGCGAACGGTGTTTCCCTGGACAAACTCGTCATAGGCAAACCTGCCACGACCTCGGACGCAAGCAACGGTTACATCAGTCCATCCATGCTCGCTTCGTGCGTCGCCGAAGCGTCTGCCAAGGGCTGGAGTCAGTCTTCACATTTTCTATCCCCGAAAGTGATGAATGCTGACCATGGATGACTTACGCAGATGCTGGCATAATGGTTTGGCAGGTGATCCATATCTTCTTGGTCGCTCTGACGACGTCGAGATGACGCGTCTGTTCCACAGTACCCTGATGCAACCTCTTCGTGGATTGCCACAGTTCGCGGAAAGACATGGCCAGTCTCTGGTACTACTTTCCAGATAGCCACGGAATTCTCTCCATCTCTTGCGAGTTCTGGTCACGGAAGTGGTACATGCGCAGGCGTTTCTGTGTGGGCGAGCGGTATTTCAGTGAGTCTTGCCCGACCATCCTCAGGCACACTCATTTCGTTCTATAGTATGCGAGCGGCTGTAATTTCACCCATGAGTAAGTATCAGGAAGCTCTTTGCAATAGCTCCGATACTAAAACGTTGATCAAGTGATGATCTCTGGACTGCAAACTAATGAAACCAGAGTGAAACACCAGACAGTAGGGTTTCTTTTCTTTCTGGCAGACGGATTGAAAACGATGTCATGATATGATAGGATCGTCCGCTGTCTGAACGGACAACGGGCCATGCGCTCAAGCCAAGACCTACTCCAGTGTTCTGATTGTAAATGGTTTATTCGTTATATTTACGCGGAATTCGCGTCCTGTTAGCTTCTGACCACAACAGGTTTGTGTTATTGAGTTCAATGGTAGTGTGGTATAAATGTAGTGTACCCAGGATTTAAAAAAAACGGTGATGGCCTAGTGCGATAGATAAGTTTCACCACACCACGATGTGAGGCGAAGAACGAACTTGGCCAGTGTCGCACGCAAGTCGGCACAAAAACTCATACACAGATAACAAGAAAATGGAGTTTGAATGAACGGATCCACTCCTTCCCTTCGAGTGACTATCTTTTGAAGAACAACTTGAAAAGCGATCGGGCCGCATATATATGGCAACTCCGGAAGCAGCCCCGGGCCGGACCGTGGCATTGTGTGGCGGAAAACCACATATCGAGTCACCTTGCAAAGTCCGAGACGAACTACCGTCTTTCGTTAGTGCAACGATACGACACGTCAGCAGCAAATCGGTCAGTCGAGGAACATCATGGACAATGACCGACTCCCTCGGCTGATAGCCTTCGATTTGGAGTACGTCCGATGTACTTGTATAGTCTAAGTGTATGCCTCACTTTACGATTTCAGCTACACGTTATGGGAATTTTGGATAGATACACACCTCCGACCACCTTTGAAGCTTGACGCAGCTACTGGTGTAGTCTATGACAGTGCCAACGATCCAATGAGAGTAGAATTCTTCAAGGACGTCCCAGACATCTTGGGTGCATTGAAGAGTAAACCAGAGGTCACCGTCGCAGCTGCGTCGAGAACATCTGCAACTAAGCTGTGAGTCAATCTTTCTCGGAGAAACTAGTCTCACTCCGGGAAAGGGCTCGAGAGGCTCTCCGACTCATCAGGATTCCATCACCTGCTTCCGTTGGCAACAATTCCACAAATGTTCCAGATACCAACAGGGTCGAGGCTCTTCCTGCGATTAGTTTTTTTGATCACCTTGAAATATACCCTGGATCCAAGATCGCACATTTCAGGCAACTTCACAAGATTACCGGTATACCCTACAGTGAGATGGTGAGAATGCTACCATATCGAATTACGTAGTGACCTCTAACCTGGAGAGTAGCTTTTCTTTGACGACGAATCAAGGAACAAGGAGGTAGAGAGCCAACTCGGTGTGTGAGTTTTCCTGTCGACATGGTCCATCTTATATGGTCTCTGCAAGGCGTGACATTCGTTTGGGTCGTTGATGGGGTGAATTGGGACTGCTTCCAGAAGGGTCTCCTGAAGTGGAGGGCGAGGCATGCCGCAGATGGCGATGCTCCAAGCTAGAACCACTGGACGTAAATCTACCCCCCTCGTTCCAATCGGTTTATCTCCCCATGATACGGGCAGCGTCATAACGAATAGAAAGGTCTTTGTAAGTTCCTCGAGGAAAGTCTTTTCAGACAACTGAATCGAGCTTTGTTCCCAGTACGGGAATATAGACCCATCCTGGATAATCTCCAAGAATCAGATTTGTACATATTTTCTGAACTTGCCGGGTCACCTCATTTCCGTCAGACAGAAGTTTCATGACGTCACTTGACAATTGAGCGGCGAACACACTACACGTCTCGTAATTTTGTGTTGGCCATCAACAACACGACCGTCTGGAAATGTACCCGGTTTCGTCCCCTCGGCTAGTTTTGTAGGTCACATACGGCGGGTGTGACCGGTAGCCAAATTAGCTCTCAGAGCCAAACCCACGGAAAGGGACTTTCTTACGCTGCAGATAAGCAGGTCACAAGGCATACGTTCTGGAACAAGGTGCACTGGCGTCTGCTTTTGAACGGACACGCTCTTTTGCTATTGGTGGGTTTCCCCTATCGGGGAACACAATTGTCTGATCTATCATCGCTGCTATTACGGATCGGTACATAATGTTACCTGTCAGGGCAGAGGGTTGTCCTACTTCCTTCGTTGTACAGCGTCATTCCCTACAGTTTTGACAGTGTTTTCAAGGTTGTACGACAGACTTACCCTTTCTAAGGCATTCTGTCGCGGGATTCTTGTCCACGATAAGGACAGGCCATTCAGTTCGAGGATAAGGCGGCATGCTCTGCGAATTTATTTCGCGACTCTCCGCAGCATACGTCGATCATTTTCCCAACCATTTACGGGATTCTCGATAGAATTTCTAAAGAGCATGAGCAAGCCAGCATCTTATTGGTGGGTAAATCGTTAACTAACCCAAAATGCGCACTCCTTTTTGCTACTGGGGAGACGTACTCCGCTCTGGGACCTGCCTCACGGAGCCGACCGAAGCTGAGGGCAGGACGATGAAGAGGTATAAATCCATGTTCTCGTTTCGAGCTCAAACCTCCAAGCTACCACCCACATCCCTCCTTTCTAACTGAAACTAGATGGCAAAGAAGGCCGCCAAGACTGGTTTGTGTTTGGTTGCACTAGCACTCGATCCGTGCTGATCACAGCGTTTGGTTCCTTCGACTCAGCTGCACCTGCCAGCGGCGCCAACGCCAAGCCAGCTCCCCCTTCAAAGGCTCCGGCTTCTCCCCCTGTGAGTCCAAGTTGTCCATATCGCATCGCGCTTGACCGAAACAATTCCAGACTAAAGCAACGCCTACGAGCCCCGAGTCCCCTGTTAAGGGAAAGGGTGATAAGGGTGCTAAGAAGAAGTAAACCTTTGGGGTCTTTCTGACCCAATTTCTCTTTGCCTGTTGTACAACGCCGAAGTGGTGGATTGCTTGGAGGTCATTTTGTGGATCGTATCTGTCTTGATTTTTGGAACGAACGTGATGGATACCACTTGGGATTTGTTGTAGATGTGTACACGTTGATAATCACCGTTTGTCATTTTCTGTTAGTGAGTTCGAGGGATGAGCTCCCTTCATATTGGATGCTTAAATATCCCGAGTTAGATTCCGATTGGCACGGACTGTGCCGAGCGATCCCAACGATGGCTCTCCACGAAAACTTGGATAACCCATTCTTCCACAGGTATACCTCGAGATGCTTTCCCTGTGTATATTTAATGATACGAAGACACATCCAGTGAATCAGACATTGCATGTATTGACGACCAACTCCACTTTGTGCTCCCGATTATCTATCCATCTATCGTCCGGCTCAGTCTGTAACACGTTCGAGGACCCAGCGTTGGTTTTGAGAGTTCTGAGTCCAACGAATGGTGTCAGTGTTACTTACAATATCATATTGCACAGCAATCGACGATACTCACATCGCGGAGCAAGACCGAGACCTAAGCGAGTTTGGTCATTAGCCAGTGCGTGCGACGGAACACAAACCGACTTACAGTCTGATAGTTTTGAATGCGATGGATAACGGCCGCATCCGCGGCATTTCCGATGCTGTGTTGATTAATGAGTAAACAAACAAAGGTCCGATGGATGGAAGGCTGACACGTATGCATCTCCCCTGGGTTCGATGGTCCAAGTCGTATATTCACCGCCAGAAACGCAGATCAATGCGTGAGTGTCTCCAACGCTCATCGATAGGTCCTGATTCCCTTCACGAGTCATGATGCGGTAGGTACCATCGACTGCAGCAGAAACAGTCCACTGCTCAAATTAAAGGTGGTTTAGCGCAGACTGATCTGGTTAAATGAGGCGACTGACTCTTTGCAGAACATTACACTGATCCGATTCTTGCACGACGACCGTGCCATGAGTACTTTTTGGGCATGCGAGATACAGATCTCCGGTAGTACTCTTAATGCGGTATATGCCGTCCATGCTTACTGGAACAGAATGCTCCTGGAGGCGATCAGTGAGTAGATTGGTAGTCATCCTCGGCGTATCTGGTAGAGGTCAGCCGAGCGCATGGGGATCACCGCGGAACGCACCAGAACGAAGGTCCGGTACACGAAGTTCCCCACAACGGGCTTCCACTCGCGGCTGAAGGTCAATCTCGCTTCCGGTCTGTGCGCGTTGGACGGCGCGTTGACCAACAAGATAGTAGTTTGGGATAATATAGTTAAGATTATGCAGGGTGATTGTTCCGTTCGCATCGCCTGTTGCGAGGTAATTGTTGTCTGGGGATAGCGCGATCGACCACACTTGTACGGAGTATTGGATAGTAGAACCGATCTGTGTGTATGTAGAAAGATCCCAAAGCGAAATAAAGCGACCGACGGCGGAAGCAACGAATTTTCCGTTACTAGAGAAGGAAACGTATCCGAAGTTACTGCTTTTTTCACTGGGGGTCGTCCAGCTAGAGAGAGTATGTCTTGCATTTAGGTGGATATGAGCAAGTGTGGACTGGGATGTAAATGCGAAGACATTCTGGGCACCCGACCACACAAAGAGGTCACCACGCGTGAACGGAACAGTCGAAACCTTAACGGTATTGAGCAGATCGCCGTTGTCTGCGTTGTAGATTCGCAGGGATTCCGCGCTATTCGTAGCGATGCGATCCCCAGTGGGAGAGAATCTTACTGTCTTGACACGATCTTCATGCTCGAGTGGACCAACAAGCTGTTTTCCGGTCAAAACATCCCAAATAAAAGCTTTCTTATCGCCTGCCCCTGTTGCAAACTTTGTCGAGTGTGGGGAGATATGAACTGTTTCCACCCAGTCTGTGTGGTCGCTAACTGTAAAAGCGCCTGTCTGAGCTTTCCTGTTGAGTACATTGGCGGTCTTCCATCCGCAGACGATAATCCAGTTACCATCGCCTGAGAGAACCATTGCAGTAATGAGACCGCTCGAAGTCTTGATCCCGTCTCCGACTTCCACACCGTCACCGCAACGCCACTGTCGGATGATCCCTTCTTCGTCAGCACTTAAAAGATGCCTTCCATCCTCCAAGAATACGAGTGAACGCAGACGATTGCGTGCTTTGATCTCTAGTACCCTTGCACCGTCTGTGTGAACCGTGATCAGTACTGATACGTCTTGCGGTATACACTCACCCATTGGTGTTCGATGTCAGTTCACAGAAGTACACTGAGGGTACAAGGACCAACTTGAAGGTAGGAAACGTTAGATTATCTTTTTTGATGCGTCTGTACGCATGCTCTTATCGGCATGGGTTCTGGTTCCGAGTCATGGGCGGGCCCCGGAACCAGAGCCGAGTCCAAGTGCCAATACTCGCCGTCTCAAGCACCGACAAAACCTGGACAGTTGCATTTTCGTAGACTGAAACGAACTCTCGGACAGAGTCTCAGCTCAAGTGCAAAGAGTCTCCTTGGCGTGGCGTTTCAAATCCCATCGCAGAAGCTTACATAAGCACGTGTGAGCAACGAAACGAGGTCGCGCTGGGCGTTGTACTCAGTTTGCTTTGTCTGCGGTCCTCAGCCACTCCCTTTGCACCGGGGCGCTGCTAGCCTCTCGTTTATACCCAGACTCTGCCAATAGACCCGTGTATTCATTCCAGTCTTTCGCCTGTCCTCGTTCGGGTCAATCTCCACCACGTTCCTGAAAACATGACTGCTTCATGCCCTTCGCAAAATACCGAGGCCATCGATCAAAGTAGCTTTTGGGATTCCGGAAATCTGAACTGGGACGAACATCGGATTGGCTGGGCCATTGCTGGAGGCTGCGCAGCAATCGTGAGTTCGCACTTCCTTCCTTGAGTAAACATACTCAACCGGCGGATTCAACTCACAGACCGTACTTGTTTCTCTCATCTCGGTCTGGCAACACTGTCGGTAAGCTCTTGATGATGCATTGGTTTACTGATACGGATACATTTTCTTTACTAGAAACTATACTAGGCCTAATGAACAGCGACAAGTGTGAGTGTCAGGCACTTGCGCGATCGAGTCGTATCGGTGATCTGTTTACCACCAGCCTGCGCATTTTGTATATGCCATTGGTTTACGCTGTTGTCTCCTTCTTCTCATACCGCTTTTTCCGGAGTTACACCTACTACAGCCTAGCAGAAGCAGGTGAGTGGTGCCATTGCACTCTCACGGGCATAACTCATGGTCGTTGTTTAGCCTATGAGGTAAGCCTTGTTATCCAAGCCAAGCCTCTTGTCTAAAATGTACCAGGCGATTACGCTTAGCGCTTTCCTGTGTGTATCCAACTGTTTGTCATATCAAACTGTTGATCTGAAGCTGTCTTATCATAGATTACTTTTGATCGAGTTCGTAGCAAAGACTGCATCCGGCCATAATGCCCTCAAAGCCATGGAGCGAAAGGACAAGAGGCCACTCCCAATACCTGTGATTCTTTCAGTCTTCCTTACCTGATATATTTCTGATATTCCCTGTAGTTCTGTTGCTGGAGATACCGTCCGACTAAGGTTGGTCCGTCATTTGACACATCTGCACGTGTTATTTACTTTGTGCATTGCCTTGCAGGCGTATTTCATGTACACCGTCAAAGTGCGCCCATTAATACCTTGCTATAACATCATCCTAACTTTCTTCGTAGTGGGCTGTCCTGCAATATGTGATCATACGACCAGGTGACTTACTTCTCCGATTCGGTCATGGGAGAGCGCTCAACCTCGACGCAGCGTGTTCTATTGCGGGCATAATATGTGAAGCACTCCATGTTCTCTGTGCTTCTGGTCCATACAGTATTCACTTTGCCGACGTCTACATAGAGGTGATCGACTTCATCAGCATAAGGTGCTCACTTCACCATCCCACTTGATACATGCTAACTGAACATTGGTCAGCGTGGCTCTCTACGGACTTCTTCTATTTTATGGTCTCACCAAAGACGAGCTTCAGGGGCGGCGACCCCTAGCAAAATTCCTATCTATCAAGCTTATTGTTATGTTCACATTTTATCAGTCATTTGTAGTAAGTGGTGTTGTATACCAACCGAGTACATCCGGCGAACTTTTACTTCTCATGAACAGTTCAATGCACTTGCGCGGTCTGTCATCAAGTGTAAGTCTTTTGAGCAACCGCGAGCCAGGACTAACGTATACTCTTCCTGCAGCCACAAAATACTGGACGGCGACCAACATTGCGGACGGCCTGAATGCTTTGGCTACCTGCATCGAGGTAAGGTTTGACGTTGACAGCTTTCGGTTATGTTGAATCTGTATCTTGTAGATGGTCTTCTTCTCTCTCTTAATGATGTGGGCATATACTTGGAATGAGTACAAAGTCAGTGAAGGTGCTCCGAAGACCAGTATATGGCGTCCCTTGTGGGATAGGTGGGTCGGTTCCATCCATATTATGACGTGCTGCTAACCAAGTTATAGCATTAACTTCTGTATGGAGGCTGCTTTTTTTAGTCTTTAGCTTCTGACATTTTCTTAGCGGATTTCCTTGTGGAAATATTCGGGTCTCTCAAATTTTTCCTCGGCTGTGCTCGCGACACATCAAACACTCATTCTAGTCACTTCGATGTCGCAATTGCGAACAATTACAAAAAAAAGGATTTCGATCAAGCATTCGGCATAGAAGGCAGCAAGTACCCTACAGACAAGGTTTCGAGCGATCATTCTGCAGCTCGTCCAGGTGCTAGCTACGATGACGACGTCCATTTAGCACCCTACCCATACCGCAGTCTGAGTAATGCCGGGAGTAGAACCCCAACCTCGCCGTAGTTTCATCGCGCCACTGTTCGGACATTTGATTGTTGTTCAAGTTTCGGAAGACAGTCCGCTTGACAGATCGGGAGCTAAACATCTTTCTTTTTCTACTCTTCTCTTGCTCATATATCTCAGCTGCGCTTCTTACATCGTGTACTTGATGTTATACCACGGTCTTTACTACATTCATAATCGGAACATCCTATCAAATCCGCTGACCACCTATTGATATATCATCCAGTCTGCAAGGCTAATTGCACACTGTAGGCATCTTCCATCCACTGCTATTTCCCGAAGGTCTTCATGCTTTGAGCGATCCAAATACCTCCCGTCCATGCGACCGATGGATCGACGCCGAGTCGGTTATCATCGGACCTAGCGTTAAGAACAACGCGGCGTACGCCAGTTAACGTCCACGCCTCGCAAAGAAAAAGACGGGCTTACTTAAACTGATACACACGACATCCCCCGTCTTGCAGAGCAACGACGGCAGTTCCCAGATTTGCACGATCCCATCTTCATGCGCGCATACAAAGAGGTCGCTGTCCGATGAAAATCGACCGCGAGTGATGTCGAAGAAGCCCGGCATACGCCCAAGACGTGCACCGGTGGACGTATCGTAGATATGGATGCTGAAGCTCTTGTCGACGTTCCATGCATATTCCGCCCAATAGGCAAAGTATCTCGAGTCAGGAGATGGAAAAGCGTCGACTGGGCCGAATACGTCAGGTGGAGATATCCCAAACATGAATAGTGGCGTCCGCTGCTCCAGAGGCGATGAATAGGCTACTCCAGGAGAAAGCGAGGCTTGTCACAGAGGCACTGTGGAGGCTTTGGCTAGGATCTAGAAGTCGCAGTCCTGTTGCAACACTGGCATCCCAAACGTCGACTGCTCCTGTGTCGTAGCCGATAGCAACACCGTCTCCTGACGAGGAGAAAATCAAGGTACACGATGAGGTGCCATTTCCATGAAAGTGTGCAGTGTTCATCCCAGTAAGCGCATCCCATAGCTGCACTCCAGGAGTATCACGCCAGTGATCATCAAGACCGTGCGTAATCACATACTTGTCCTTTAGTTCATGTGCATACTTGAAGTGATCCGAAAGACCTTGCGGACCACGGCGACCATTTGACTTGCCGGACTCTGAATCAATCGCCGATGCCATGGCTCCGCGCATCGCCACAAGTCCGCACAGTCAACGGAGAGCCAGACTCGGCCAGTAATCAGAACGATGTCAGTGCGTATTCTCACTGGCACGACAACCCGAATATGCAGCCGCAGGTCTCACAGACCACTTACGCTCGACCCTCGCATCTTCACTGACCTGTTCGACCGTGTTTCTCCGCAAAATCACTGCAAGTCTCGGTGATGCATAGGATATATACGAAAACGCGAAATCCAAGTGGGGACTAGACTAGATCGAGGAGGAAAGACAAAGGAGAGCAACGGCGACGCTAGTGACCACACGTTGCATTCCAGACAGCACTGTTATATTCCACGCCAGTGCTGTACGCGTTCGCTCTCACGAACGCGCCTAGCGAACACGTTCCGTATTTCAGGTCGTCCTCAGTTTGATTGCAGATCGACAGAGGGAACGTCGCCTGGTCCAACACGAGGCGTACCTGGGGACCTTGGAAGCTAGGCGCATTTAGCGAGGAAAGGCGAGAGCACAAAGTAGGAATACACGTACGAGCTCTCGCAGGTGAATCTCTCCCATATCATTTCGGCTGCAAAGGGAGCCTGATCAGAGGTTCTGAACTTGCGATCAGTGGGAGGTCGGTCCACGTTCGGACTGAGGGGCTCGGGATCTCTGAAACAAAGAACCGTCAGGAACGTCCTCCGGTACGAGTGAGCACTGACTTGTTTAGTCCCAACGTCGACAATGCGACGAGTACGGTGATGTCGTGGGCGAAGTCTAGATAGAGAGGTTTGGCATTCGGGTCGGTCAAGCTGTCGCATGATATCACCTTCCACGTCCTCGTACCGCGCACGAGTCGAGACTTACCGTTCGATAAGCTTCTTGACGTAAAATGCACCCACGAGAGGCCCAGCGTCACCGCGCGACAAGCGCCCAGTATAAATATCCAGTGTCACGTCCTGCTGGTATCTATACCATCCAACGTAAGTCACCACGACCAGTAACATCCGCGCAGACTTACTCGAGACCCTCCAACTCGTCTGTAGTGAATAAATCGCACCAAGAAGACCTGTCTCTGGCTGCAAGGTCATATGGGCACGCATACAAGGCGCCCTGAGTATCGTTGAGGGTGAATCCAACGCCGGGAACGAGATCGTTTAGCCTGTCCATGATAGGAGGAACGTACTTGCGCGCCCATTCTTGATTGGCCTGAGTGCATCGGTATGAGCGATGCGCTTTTGCAAACGATTTGTGCCGCGAGCTTACCGCAAAAGCCGCGTCAAAGGTAAACTTTGGGCAGACGTCCCAGGGACTGAGCCACGGAACCGGGTCCGTAAAGTTCTTCGTCGTCAAATACGTCATATTATCCGCCCAGCGGCCAGTGAAACCCTGAACGAAAAAGTGCGCAGAGTCTATCACTCTTTGTGCCGTGGTCGATACGACTTGGTCCGTCGTCAAGTTCGGATAGCGAAGGGCGAATCTGCGAGGCGGTGGTCATGTACGCATCGCCGTTTTGAGAAGGAATGCACGAACTCGACGCCATGATCGAACACTTCTTTCGCTCCGACGACGGTGAGCTGATCAGGGGCTTGGTCGTACGTGTATCCTTTCTTGAGAAATTCCAGGTATGGCGGGAGATCGTCGGTTTGAATGACGTCCTTTGATTTCTGGAGGGTAGCGACGAGCTGGAGAACGAAAGCCTCCCACGTCGGTGGAAGGCGATTCGGAGAGCCGTGGCGATGTAGCTGAGATCGAAAAGAAGGTCGGCGGTCTCGTTCCGGATGGAGAACTCACTAGTATGACTTGATCCACGGTGCAGTCCTGGGGCAGGTCCGCAGACACTCCGGGGACGTCTGGGGCATCGTGGTACGGCGAAAGGTTTCCTAGGCGGCTTATATCTTGACGACGGTCGAGCTGTTTACCGGAGGTGGAGTGTGGTGCCAGCGAATGCAGTAGGAGCAGTCGAAGGAGCACCGAGAAACCTGGGAGATACATGTCGAGGAACCAAGGAATAGATAACCGAGCAAGTCGGGATTAAATCTGGCATACATAGTCAATGTCATCCACCAGCACTTGTCAGTGGAACTGCCAGCCGCCGCAAGTGCATGCATGGGTCATGGTGGCTGTGTACCCACACCGAGAACTCGCCGCGATTACTGAGAAACTGTAACTTGCCGTGACCAGACACCACGAATGGCGTAACCAGAGATGCTGAGTGAAGGCCAATGAGTTCTGATATACGGACGTAATGAGGATCACAGGCGTGTTGATAGCATACTACCAGCAAAGCAAGATGCACGGAGACGAGGGGAAATTTAGGATAAGTGTATATATCTGCGTACCAAGATATACTATTCCAAGAAACGATGGGGTCGAGCCAAAGATCAGTGACAGAGATACTAATGACCACAAGTGGCATTCCAGAACGCGTCGTTGTATCGGGCGCTCACGCTGAACGCGTTTGCACGTACGAACGCGTCCAGCGAACACGTGCCGTATCTCAGGTCGTTCTCGGCCCGACTGCAGAAAGATAGAGGGAACGTCGAGCGGCCCAACACGAGACGCACTTGGGGACCTTGGAAACTGTGCGCCGTCAACGACCGGGATGGGGCTCGAAGAATTTTACGTACGATTTTTTGCACGTGAATTTCTCCCATACCATTTCGGCGCCGAAAGGCGCGTTGTGAGAACTCCTAAACTTGCGATCGGGAGGCGGGCGGCTTACATTTGGGCTGAGCGGGATAGGATCTCTGGATCGTGAACTGTCAACGACATCTCCCAGTACGGGCGAACACTGACTTGTTCAGTCCTAATGTGGACAATGCGACGAGTATGGTGACGTCTTGAGCAAAATCCAGGTAGAGAGGCTTTGCATTCGTGTCAGTCAAACTGTCGCATGAAGTTATCCTTCGATGCTCTGATAGCGCGTATAATCAATACCTACCGTTCGATCAGCTTCTTGATGTAGAATGCACCGACGAGAGGACCAGGATCACCTCTCGACAAGTGTCCAGTGTATATATCCAATGTCACGTCCTGTTGATATCTTCATCCACTGTCAGTCATCCTGACTCGCAACACACGCATAGACTCACTCAAGGCCCTGAAGTTCGTCTGCAGTGAATAGGTTGCACCACGATGATCTGCCCCTGGCGGCAAGATCATACGGGCACGCATACAGGGCACCCTGGGTATTATTGACGGTGAATCCAACGCCGGGAGCAAGACGATTGAGTCTCCGTGTGATAGGTGGGACATACTTGCTTGCCCACTTCTGATT
>JBBPTU010001183.1:0-14082 GCA_038094295.1 Tylopilus aff. beelii
TCTTTCTCTATTTCTCGCTCGCGTCTTGCCTTGCGCTTCTCCCGCCCCCCCCCCCCCCCCTCTCGGAGGGGAAGATCACACAGGGATAGTGGTCGGAAGGGTTGTGAATGGTTGGTCGTTATCGGGTACTTAGTTACAGGCATTGCTACTGTCATAGTTTTACTCCATCGTATTCAACTTCTTCATACTCGCCCTCACCGCTTCTAAATCGTCGTCCTCGTAAAAGGTACGTTTAAGGGTGATTGTCGGTTCGGTTGACTCCGTGCTGGTGTTGTTCGTCGTCATTGCTTTTGCGCGTAGGTTCTCCGCAGCCTAGACACTTGTCAGTCAATAATGGGTGCGTGGTAGTTTTTTTGCCTTGCCGTGGAGGGGGAGCCGTCGACTAAGGCAATGCTTCGGAGCACCAACTGCATTCGGCTGCTGTGTCGACCGATGGGGTACGCTATGATAGAGAAGTTGACTTCGACAATGTCCCCAATGCGGAATATGATTGGATCGCATTCGTGAAACCTGGGGCGGAGTGAACGTTATTCTCTTCTTGCTGCTCATGTGACGTTGGACTTACTTGGAGTATTCGGTGTCCGGTTTGTAATAGTTTACCACGTTTTCGTCCAGGTGAGCATACTTGTCCCCACCCAGGCGTGCAAGGTAGTTATCGGGGTCGACATTCGCCGCGAAGGGGACTGCAGGTGAGTCCAATTGCAGGGATCGGGATGTGAAGAACCGGTTGCTTATGTCTAGGATCGCTTGGCCTTTGAATATGTCGGGCACCCAGGGTTGCATGGTGCCTCTAGGAGAGTAGCGTCCGAGGACTGTGTGTGCGTGGCGGATGCAGGACAGAGCGTTTTCGAACGTTTCGGACCCTAGACCTGCGATGGCGATGGATTGTCTTAGGAATTTCGGGCCAGGCGTTTGTCTGTAGCGATATGTTAGTGTCGAGCTATGTTAAGGTGGTCTTCGGTGTCCTTACCGCGGTGGGTTAAAAATTGGGGGGAGGTCTTTCTTGACCAGAATTCCTATCATTGCAACGACGACTTCTCCTAAGTTGCCTGTTGCACTGTCCTTTTGAACCATTCGGCTGACGCCTTGCTTGTCTGGCTGCGATGGATACCAAGTTTTGAAGACTTCGGAACTCTGTCGAATGGCGTTATGGTACTGGTCGCGTCACGTTCTGGTTCCTCGGAGAGGTTACCTACTGCATTGTACGCCAATCGCGGCGCCGCCCCCTTGTCGTTAAGTCTCGATTCAAGAAGTTCTGCGTACTTGTATTCTGTCTCTTTCATTGGTCTCCCGTCTGTGTAGTTTAATTCGGGGACTTACTTGTGACTTCGAAGTCGTAATACTCGTCCATGGCTGTTATGTCGATGTTGAGTCGTACTTTGATGATCGACCGTCGCGGTTGTTTGGTTCGTTCACTCGTCCGTTTGTCCGCAATTCTTGCCGGTTTCGTTCAGGGTTTTGGTCCATTTGATTTTCGAGACGCGGTTAGTCCTGTTTGAGTATTGCCTATGGGTTGACAGTTGTCGGGACTGTACTCACCTGAATCGATCTTGGTATTTGCTTCCGGATCGTCCATGATCGTTGTGTCCTCCTTCGGCTTGTCGAAGCATATTTTACTTGAGGGATACTTTGCGTGAGTTTTCACTGTATAGTATTTTCTTCTTTCGTTGCTCTCGATACCGGTTGTCGCTGTTGTGCACTGGCTATCGATGTTTCATATCGACGGTCGACGAAGTCCGTGTTGGGCGTTGGGTCGTTTTCCTTATCCGTGTTCGATCGTCCTTTGTAATGTTGTATTTGATCTGTGGTATAAGCTCCGGTAGTGAAGGATCGTGAATAGGTTATGTCTTAGCTCGCTTTGCGCCCGTCCTTGTCTCTGTGTATTACGGGACTTGGAGGAAACGGTGGGTCGATTTTGTTTGGTAGGTATCGTGAACAGCGTGTGTTTATCGGTTGTGTCGTAGCGTGGGAAGGTTTTTGTTAGCTTAGTTTAGCTCCTGTTTTTCGCTCCTGCGTTCCGACGCTCATTGTCTGTTGATGACAGGTGTCGTTTGTTACTCCTATCTGTATATTATTTTTTTACGTCGTCCCTTGTCCGATCAGGTACGTTTGTCACATCAGTCTCCGTGGCCCGATCCCAGCGGATTTTAGGTGCCTGAACTCGACTGGATGTCTTCGATCCATTGCTGGATCTTTTTCGTGCTCTCTCTCCTCCTTCTCGGCTTCGTGTTTCCCAATGGCTAAACAGTATGTCACGGGTGTCTGTTGTTTACGGTTCATTTGCTTACTCGGATTATCGGGTCATTGAAGATCACGCGGGGGTTTACCTCATGGCTCGGCTTCTTCTGGGTGAGATTCGGATCCCTGCTGCTTTCGTCGTATTTTCTAATTTATTTTGGGGTTCGTGGTCTCGCTGTGTAAGTCGGTCCTCGAAACGTGTTCGCACCGAGAGTTTCCCTGTCGTCCGCGCAACCCATCTGCGAAAGCCCTCTAGGCGGTAATGTTTCTCTTGACTTTCTGACGATAGCTCGATACTCTTCCAGGTTAATCGAGTCCGTCGAGTCTTCCTCCGGGACGAAAAGTTCGGTCAGACGACGTGCGACGAAGAGGATTGTGGTTAGTCCCGAGGCATCTTCGGTCAGTGATGGTGGGAGTGATCACTCATTGTAAGTTTCTCTTTCAACCTGTCTTTCGCGTTACAGATCATCTTTTCTCTTAGAACTTCCGTACATGACGGAGGCGGTAGTAAAGTTGATGATGTTGTTGACCAGGCTCCTGAAGTTCCTTGCGTTCCTGAGGAGCAGTCCTCGTCATTGGATGACGATTATTCCCGCTTCGGTCCAGAATGGGCCGGCATCGCCTCTGAGAAGAAAGGAGATGCGAACACTACAACTGTCGACGACGAGTTGCCTCTTCAGCTCGTCCGTAAGAGAGAACAAGGTTTGCGGTATGTCGTCTCCCTTTGTTTTCTTTTTTACTTTGTTCTTATTCGTGTTCGTGGGCATAGACGTTGCTTGAAAGTTACTACTCAGGGGGTGAGTCCCGGACTGGATGCTTTTACCGATGTGCTCATTTTGGTCCGTCATTGTTTCGCCCGACAGTCGTGGGTACCTCGTCTTTTTTAAAGTACTTTCTAACGTCATTCAAGTAGCGGGCCCTTTTTATCTGATGTTACGGGCACGAGGTGGGCGCTCGCAACTCTTGCGTCATTTTTTGTGAACCTTTTCAATGCTGTAGCTTCGATCCTCCCAAGGTCGACGGAACGAAGCTTGCGAGTCGCAACAAGATTTTTGGTAAAAGTTATGTTGGCTTGGTTAACCTTCCGTTGGTATTAGGATTCCCTTGAGAGCGCTAACTGATTCCCGGCTGGATAGATCGACGACTCTTGTTAGTTACCGTGAAGGTTCCGTTGCACAGACCATTTCGCTTGATCTCTGGTTTTCTAGCGGTGGTAACGTCAAGACCAAGTACGTTGTCTCCCTTTACATTGTGACTGATAGATGTTTAATTGTTTGCAGATTTTTGCGTGGTGTTTACAGCTTTGTCGACCACGGGCCGTTCGTGAATCTTTCTCGTGTTCATCCGCGGTTGCTTGTTTCGCGCCGAATCTCCGCTCGTAGCAACAACATTGGTCTTTACGTTTCCAGAGACAGGAACAGTTCGCACTACGCCCTGTGCGTTTCCATTATTCACGTGACGCAATGCCGTCTGCACACCCCAAGGCCCGCTTTCGGCTCCGATAACTCAGGTGTCAAGTTAATCGAAGGCAACTTTCTCGTCCAGGAGTTTGAACATCTATTAGGTTGCCTTGGTGTGGTATACAGCACAAACGCTTTTGTGTACGACCTATGGTCGTCTCATTTCCAGTTCCGTACCTTTGCGGATGCTAACTTTGGTGGAGACAACTTGAACGTCTCACGAGGCGGTAAGATCGTTTACGTTTGTTTGACCCACTTGCGTCTTACTTAGCAGCAGCGTCTACTCCGAGCACACCAGTTAAGAAGTCAAACTTTTCCATATCTGTCGCTAGTCCACAAGGTGTGGCGGGTGTATCCAGCGGACGGCTGACCATGCCATCTTCGCAGAGGAGTATGTCGCCCAATTCAACTTCCTCTTCTTCGGCTAATCTTTTCTCAGTTCCCGTCTACGATTATACTTCGAAGTGTTCAGCCTTTGAACCTGACAAGGATCTGAACCCGGCATTGAATGGGGCCGCGACGTACGACAGTGAACTCCCTGAAGGTTCGCTGGCGATGGTAGTTTATACAGTAAACACCTTTCCTCGCAAAACCAACGGGTCGACAAACAATCTGGGATTTAATGTACACTGGGTCGCTCTCTTGGGAACCCCACCCACATAGCTCATGGGTCGAGATTATCTTCGCGCCTGGTTTCATTGTATTTACTTTTAGTTAATTTGATGACTAGTTTCTGCCTGTTCTGTAGCGTGATTTCGCGGGTTTACTTTGAGGCGTCCGGTCTCTCGCAGATGCTGGTGTCCCGCCTCATTGTAATTTCATTTCGTCTGTCTCCTTGTTAATTTTATTTTCCTTTCTCTTCTCTTGTCCTCTCGCCTTCCTATGGTGAGAAATGGATGACGAGTATCCGACCTATGTTTTGCCTTTCCTTAGAGTTTCTAGTCATCGTCGTAGTGCGTCGTCTAACGTGTTTTGCTTGGCTACAGATTTACTTCCTCTCTTCTAGCTCGTCGGTCCGACGATCTCGTGGCAGCAGCCGACGAACGTCCATGCGAGTTCTTGGATATCTCTCAAGGACAAATGATCGTTGACCTGTTGAATGAGCTGTATCGAAATGAGGGTCTCGTACCTTCCTCGCTCAGTGCAGTCGCGTCCCTGATTGTTGTACGTTTTTTCTCCTTACTGATTGACTGCATTAACTTTATTGTAATTTCACAGCGCGATGACACTTCGTACGTGACCGATGTGATGGATGATCGACTCAACCAAAGAATGTCGTCTTCATCGGGCGTTCTCGTCTGGCGATCTGTCTCTGCTTCGACCGTATTTCTGGGAGCAGTCTTTTCTATTTCGTTTTACGTACGGGCTGCTGGTCCGTTTCGTGCTTGGGATCTGGCACGTTTCTTGTCTTTCTTCGTCCGTACTTATCCTGCTGAACATAGTTGTATGGTTCCACCGATTCAACGCCTCGGTTACGCTCTCCGCCCGGATGGTGTATATGGCGGCCTGATATGTAACGCTCCTTTGCGATCGTCTTTCCTATCAATCGTAGACCGTGCTCGGGCGGATCCAGCGACTTATCTCGTATCCGGTTCAATTACTACGACCTGGCCGTTAACGGCTACCCATATGCGCCTTGAGTATCGGGTCCTAGTTGCACTGCGTGTCGCCAGGTTCGAGTCTCTCATCGTCTTATGGTTATTTTTCTCAACTGTTTGGTAACTCTGACAGGCTTCTTGGAGACGAGTAGACTGTACGCTTTCTGGTTTCGGGTCTAGTCGTGTCGTTCGTAGGGGGCCCGTTTCTGTTACGTTTAAGAACAATAAGTGCATACACGAGTCGAACTTATAGAATTATATACTATCTACGTTATCTTTTCGACTCGTTCTGTTGCTTGATTTACAGCCAGGTCAACGTTTGCTTTCGCGAGTTTCGTTCGCACCTGTCGCTAGCCTCATTAATGGTTGTTTCCTTCAGTGTCTCACTAAAGGACTGACAAGCAACGTAACGTTGATCCGTTAGGTGTACCCGCCTTCTTACCTGTTTCGACCACAATCACGTCTAGTTGAAAATAGGTTACTGAGTAGGACTTGTTGGTTCGCTTCTGATTTACCTTACCTTGAACCGTCTCGGGTGTGATGTAGTCGCTTTCCTCGGTCAGAATGACGTCGAACCGGTGAAGTTTTCTAGGTCGTTGTGAGTATTCTGGGTGCCTTATAGTGGCAACTCGGACTTACTTGATGCGCCTCCTCTCTGCAGCATCGACTGTACTTTGCGATCCGAGGTAGTCTTCTTTACCCGCGTACCATGTAACGTGAAGCCAGACCTATATCCTTGGCGTTTTAGTATTAAACCACTTGTGTTGTACGTTTTGCTCACCTGTCCTTTCACGCACCGGATGTCCTGTACTTTGCCGATCCAGAACTCAAAAGGATCTCTGTCTTCTTTGCAAAGATTATCTATTTCCACATCATCTGTGTCGTCATGAATAACAAGAACGCTGTGCAGGGTGAGATGGGTAAGTAACGGATCATCACGTTCCTTCGCAGTACCTTTCTCCTCGTGTTATAGGTCGCATTTCATCTTCTACATCATTGACTGTTCATTGCGCACGTTTTAGTTTACTTGTTAATTCCTGTATGTATCAAGCTACTCACATTGCGCCGACTTAATGACGGTTCCTTGTGAGAATGATGTCTTATCTGGGGTAAGTGGCATGTTTTCCAGACTGGTCGTCCAGTCAATGTCGCAGCTGGACACGCTTCTTTCAGATGGTGAAGGTCGGTCGTGTTCGGCGAGTGACATCTTGCTTAGATCCTCTGAGGTCGTTTAGGAGGTTTTGCAAATTGGCGTTGACAGACTCACCTCGCCTCCTCAGCGACAACAGTTAGATCTTTTAATGTGGTGTCCTCCTGGAGTTCGATGTTGGTGATGACGGAGACACTGAGGCAACTAACGTTCCATCTTCTTGATTCTTTCTTGGATCGTGATTTGTCTCATGCCGGTATCGAATGAGACCTGACAGAAGTCCACGCTCTGTCTTCATTTCCAATGCTGGCTAATCCGTCCTGTTAAGTCGTTCGATTGAACTGGATTACATTACCCGGGTCGTCCTGCTGGCCAGAACCACTATTAACTGTATACGTGCCCTATACATTTGGTCTTGTAAGTTTGAGCGTACGACGTACAAGACGCCAGTTGTGAAGACAGTTTAGACGCTTCAGGAGTTTAGTAGTTTTTCCGTGACAGTGACTTCTTGAATGTTTCATGTCACACTCTGTCTTTCCTCCTTCTGCATATTTCATGGGAGTTCCTGTGCTTGCCAGGTTATCGATGTTCTCCCTTGGTCTCTTCGCCATGCGCAGCGTTTATCTATTCTTCGCTTGTTCCTTGCTATGTCACGCTCTATCTACGCTTGTCCACACGGTCCCCGATACTGTTCTGTTCGTTCCATCTCGCACCCCCAATCACTGTGTATCTCAGCGGAACGACCCTGGGGACTTTTTGGTTGGACCGTCCTTTACTGGCAGTTCGTCCGCGAAATATTCGGTGCGTTGTCGTTCGCTATTAGTTTGGCGACCGCAATTTGATGATAAGCTGGTCAGTCGACCAACTTCCTTCGCAGTCCTCCTCGATCCTACCGTCTGTCGCCTTTCATGGGCCGTTCCACTAGTACACTAAATTTGGTGAGTGCACTGTAACATACCTTGTTCTATTATTATTCTTCGGCTACAGTTCTTGGTCCCGAGACCATGCGAACTGAAGAGGGTCGTAGCCGGGTCTCCTTATCCCCTACCAGTGTACGTGGGAGAGAACCAAGACGATCCTTCGTTTGACCTGTCGGTAAATGAACTCGCAGTGAGTGTATAAAGGAAAAACCAAAATTATTTGATGTGTATCATCTCCTTAGGGTGTAAGCCAATTCGAACACAATTCTATGTTCACGGACGACCAGTGTAGTAAGCAACTTTACCTGTTGTCTATGTATTCGAGTACTGACCTGTCTTTGCAATGCACTACCTTACAAGTTGTATATGAACTCTGTCGAGAGTGCAACCCTTCTTTATTAGAGAGTCGGCGATACGACCAAATATCTATATTACATTACGCTCCATGCGGAGAATATAATATTATCTACGGCCTTCATTTTAAGGCTGCATATACAATTGTTGCCAGTTCTGCGAATTGCAAGAACTATGTTCAATATTGCATGCCAATCCAATTTGCTATGTCATATCTGCCCATGCTTGTCCGCAGAATGCTATTGGCTCAATTGATTAAGCTATCTATTTTGCGTAGTTTCTTGACCCGGATTACCTATCTTTTCCTACTTGAAAGGTTGATGAATAATTTTGTGACACCTGTTGTACCTTTAAATGAACTTGAAGGAAGGGATAGTTTGAACCAGCCTTTTGCAAACTCAGAAAATACACTGTACAGGTCCATCAAGAAGTATAGTAAGTATAAAGGGGGAGGAGGATCCTGAAAATATGGTGTAAATTCATTCAGTAAAGCTGAAATATTGCCCTATTTGTTGAATGATGTTAGGTACAAATCTTTTGGTGATGATATTGAACCTCATGTTTTCTTCAAGTTCCTTTGCCAAGTGCCTAAATCTTCTGCCCACACTTTCTTAGAGGATCACAAATGTTTGGCAACTCTCCCTTTAGAATTGTTAGCTGAATGTCTGCCAAACAACATTGTGCGTAACATTTTAGGTGCTTATGGGGAATTTGTACCACAGAGATGTACCTTTAAAGAAATGTTACAGATTGTACAGAGAATCAAAGAAAAGGAAAATGTTCATGCTCTTGTTAGTGTCTTTGAGGTAATTCAGTCTTCTAGAAAAAGAAAAAGACAAGTTGCTGAATTCATGACAGAGAATGGTGGTGTTGATAATCACACTGAGCATCCGAACAAAAAGACAAACATAAATTGTAGTTCCAAAGGATTGACCTCAGGGAGTTTGTTTCCCCCAACTCCCCCTTCAGTCTCCTTGAAGAATAAAATAATTCGACATTTCTGCAAGGACACTTCATCTTTGGCAATAGAAGAAAAGGGATGTGCTGTCTGTGGTCAACTTTGCAGTATATCTGAACTGATTACTCCTTTAAAGTCATTTACTAAGAGTCAGCTTGGCTGTATTGAGGCTAATGATATAAATATAGCTAGAAAGGAACGAAAAGACCATTTGAGTGACACTGTGGCTATTAAAGGGCCTATTCTTGCTTCAGGTTGTGAGATGGTTTGCAGTCTCTGTGAACAACAATTGCTTAAAGGGATGTGTCCTAAGCTTGCACTGGCAAATGGCATGTGGTATGGTGATGTTCCTTTGGCACTGTTAGGTCTTACTTACATTGAAAAGATGCTTATTTCAAGAGTACGTCACAATCGTTGTATTGTCAAAGTCATGAGCTCTGGATCACACAAAATGTTAGCTAATGCAATTTCCTTTCATCATCCTGTACAGAAAGTATATGCTTTGCTGCCGCCTCATCCTTCTGAACTTGATGATGTCATTGCAATAATTTTTACTGGGCCTTCACCTCCCACTGATGAGGACTTCAAAAGAACACCCTTGCTCATCCGGCGCAAGAAAGTTTTTGATGCTTTAAATTGGTTGAAATTGAACCATGTTGACTATAAAGATCTTAATATATCTTTGGGGAATTTAATGGCATATTCTGAGAAGTTGCCCCCTGTTGTTATTGATTACAGGCATTCTCAGGGTGAACGTCCCCTTGAATCCAGGAGTGTACATGATACTGGTCTTGATGATGGGACTCTTTCTGGAATTTGTCCATTGACAGTACACGGTGTTACAGGACAGAATTACATGGATCTACCTCTTATTGCTTTGAAAACAATTGCATTACAACATTTGCAGCAGTGTGGTAAGGTTGTAGCAGTTGGGAGAGACAATGATCCTGTGACATTATGGAATAATCTTCAGTTATATCCTATGATGTTTCCTTGGTTGTTTCCCTATGGTTTAGGAGGGATTGGACAAGAGAGACATAAAAATAAATTGTCTGAACTCACACGTAAACATCTAATGTTGATGTTTCATGACAAACGGTTCCAACAGGATGAGTCTTTTGCACTTATTGCTTTTAATCATGAACAAATTAAACAAGCTACTACCAGTGGTTTCCTGCTAACAAATAGGTCAATGTTTTCCAAGATTGTTGATCGATTATTATTCATTAAGCCAGAGGTCTTGGCTGACTTAGCTAATAGACAACGTGAAGGAAATATAGTTGTACCCTCTAATGATGAAGAAAAGAAATGTTTCCAGATATTACATGACTTGGACCTTGTAGGAAAAGATGTCAATGGTTCACTCACTTCAAAACGACATATGCGAAATGAGATATGGTCTTTGGTTGCTAAGAAAGGGGCACCCTCTTGGTATATTACATTATCACCTTCTGATGAGAAACATCCTATTTGCATATATTATGCAGATACTAAGGAAAAATACTATCCTGAAGTGCTTTCACAGAATGAACGACGGAGAATAGTATCACAGAATCCTGTAGCTGGTGCTAGGTTTTTTCACTTAATGGTTTGTATGTTTATCAAGCATGTCCTTGGTTCAAATGATTTGCCACTTGATTACTCTAGCAAGCATGGAGTTAGCTTCAAATATCCTAGAGGAATTTTTGGAAACACAGAGGGTTACTATGCTACAGTTGAACAACAAGGACGACTTACACTTCATCTCCATATGCTTTTATGGATCAAGGACAGCATAGCCCCACAGGTGATACGGGAGCTTGTTATGGAAAAAGACAATCCTTTTCAAAAAAGATTGGTAAGATATCTTGAAGCTTGTCATCAAGGAGAATTCTCAACAGGCACCCTTGCAAATGTTCAAGCAATGGTAAATGAATTTGAGGTAAATGACCATTATGTTAAGCCCACTGAACAGACTCCAATCCCACCTCCACATTGAAACTGTGAATTAGATTCTTCAATCGGTTGTGAATGTGGCAACTGTACCCTTTATAATAACTGGCATCAACAATTCTTAACTACAACAGATGATATCCTTTTGCGCACTAATGTTCATACTTGCACAGGAACTCGTGTTGTTAAAAATGAATCTTTGTCAAAACAACCAACTATTGGGTGTAAATCAAATAAACTAGGAGTTTGTAAAGCTCGCTTTCCTCATCCAGTTCATCTTCAAACTCTTGTAGATTCATCCACAGGATATTTGAATTTTAAAAAGGGTGAACCCATGATGAACACCTTCACACCTTTAATAACTTATTTGTTTAGATGTAACACTGACTAGTCTTCTGTCAGGGACTGCAATAAAAGCTGTTGTAGCCTATGTTTCAGATTATATAACAAAGACCCCTTTGAAAACTTATATGATCTTTGACACAGTACATAGTGTGTTTACAAGAAGTTCACATTTAATTGGAGGAAATGAAGACAGGCAGGAAAAGGCTAGGAAGGTAATGACACAGATTGTAAATGCATTGATATCTAAGCTGGAGATAGGTGCACCTCTTGCTTCACTGTACTTATTGCAACAGCCTGATCATTATACCAGTCACAAGTTTATTCCTTTTTATTGGATCTCTTATGTTCATGAAGCTAGAAAAGTTTGGCATCTTGAAGATGAAATCCTATCCAATGAAGACGATCCTCTCATTCTTGCAAGAACCAAAAATGCAATAGCTGGAATAAGTCCAGTATTTGATTACGTTTACAGGGCTTTAAAGTATGATAACATTTCTCTATATGATTGGGTAAGTTCAAATCAACGTGTTGCCTTCTCACAGAAAATGAAGAATAAGATACGAAATAATGTTGACATTTCAGATATGAAAAATTGGGATAGATTCATGCAAGAGCATCCTCTTGCTTGTTCTCATGGAAGTCGTGCATTGCCAAGTCAATATGAATGGATCCCTAGCTTTATTGGACCTCCTATACCTCGTCATGACAAGGGTGATAGAGAATTTTATTGTGCCACAATGCTTACTTTCTTTCATCCTTGGCGCACAGGACATGACTTAAAACCTCTGGATTACACATGGAATGAAGCATTTTCCTCTTATAAGTTCTCTACTAAGCACTCTGCTATCATTGAAAACTTCAGAGTTAAACATGAATGTCTTGATGCCAGGGATGACCACTCATTACAACGAAGAAAAATGGCCAAAAATGCAGAACAAACATCTTATCAAGATATTGGGATATCTGACAAGATGATTGATGATGCTGAGTCTGATTCAGGTTTTGAGCCCAACTTGACTGACTATGAACCTTTTCATACAGGATTTATAGGCAAGAAAACTAGTAAATGGGAGTATGACAAGGCTGTAGTTGAAGAACTTATGCTGAATTGTGGCTGGTTGGACAAGTTATCTCCTACATTGTTGCCATTCAAAATACCCGCTCAAGTTATTCCTCATTGTAATCTTTCACCTTCTGCTTGGAGAACTATAGTTAGTGAAGCAAAAACCAGGGTAATAAATAAGAAAAGAGAATCACTGATGACGAATAATGATGATTATTCTCCCTTAGACCCCAGATCAGCATCAGACCCATCTTATTCCAGCTTCAACAAACAAGGACATGTTAGGATTGTGGACAAGTCTTACCTTACATCTTCTTATAAGATTACTGATACCAATATGTCAAACATGCTGTCTAGCATTGTACAGGAATTCTCATTGAATGAAGAGCAAGAAAGAGCATTTAGAATAATAGCTAACCATGCTTTATCTAATTCACCTGATCAGTTAAAAATGTATATAGGTGGGAAGGGAGGATCGGGAAAATCTAGAGTAATTAAAGCTCTAAGTGTATTTTTCACAAAGATACATAGGGGATCAGAGTTTCTTGTTTTGGCACCTACAGGATCAGCAGCTGCAAATATTGGTGGTCAGACTTACCATTCAGTGCTTGGAATACATGAAAAGGGTTATGATGGAACTTCTTCAATTTCTGCTGCAAAGGAAAAGTTGATTGGAGTAAAGTATCTATTTATTGATGAAGTTTCAATGCTATCATGTCATGACCTTTACAAGATTTCAGCACGGTTGGCCAAAGTCTTCAATGTTTGTGACATACCATTTGGAGGCTTAAATGTAATTTTTGCTGGTGATTTTGCACAACTACCTCCTGTCTTGGGAGGTGAATCTAGAGCACTTTATAGTGGATACATTGGAAATCATGCTTCAGCTAGCCTTACCCATTATGATCAAGAAAGTGCAATAGGTAAGGCTTTGTGGCATCAGGTCACAACTGTGGTTTTGTTACAGAAGAATATGCGTCAGACTACTCAAACCAAAGCTGACAATCAGTTTAGAACAGCATTAGAAAATATGCGCTACAAAAGTTGCACTAAACAAGACATTGAATTTTTACGTTCTTGCATTGTGAACCCATTGCCAGGTCATCCTTCTCTGTCAGACATAAATTTCAGACATGTTTCTATTATTACAGCATGGAACAATCAGAAAGATCATATTAATGAGATGGGTTCTTTACGTTTTGCAAGTGATACATGTCAAGAATTAACTTCTTTTTTTTCAGAAGATTCTAGGGTAGTCCAAGAAGAGTCAATAGGAAAAAGAAGCAACAGAGAAAAATCGAAAAAGAATATGTCCCCATTTTCCTTTGAAGATCAACAAGTTCTTTGGAAGTTGTCTCCACACACATCTGATCATTTTGCAGGCTGTCTGCAACTCTGTCTTGGATTGCCTGTCATTATAAAACATAATGATGCCACTGAATTGTGTATCACAAATGGTCAAGAAAGTATAGTAGTAGGATGGTCATCCACAGAAGGAATTCACAAGCAATTATTATTAGATACTCTTTTTGTATTGTTGACAAATCCTCCCAATGACATAAACATTGAAGGTTTACCAAAGAATGTTGTACCTATTCCATTTACTTTGAAGGAAATTTCCTGTACTTTACCAAGTGATCAAACTATCCGGATTCTACGTCGTCAGGTTCATGTCTTGCCTAACTTTGCAATGACCGATTATGCCTCACAAGGAAAAACAAGGCCATTCAACATAGTTGATCTTCAGCATTGCCAGACTTACCAATCTTACTATACTGCACTGTCAAGAGGTACATCTGCTTTGGGAACAGCTCAGGCCATCATGTCAATATGATGCACAATCTGACTCTAATTACCATAGAATGGTGATGCAATATCTACTCTGGCTGCCATGGTACATTATGTAGTGCAATAGTGCAATAGTATAAAAATACACCACTATACCCATATCTAGCAACCTCCCCAATGTCATTCCTGTGCCTGCTGCGATGTTTTTAGCATTACATAACCGCTTTCTCAACACCTGGAGATTGTCCATATATGGACACATATGTAGGCATATGT
>JBBPTU010001184.1:0-14075 GCA_038094295.1 Tylopilus aff. beelii
GTTCCGGAGATTCCGGACCGTGGGAAATTTGCTTCCGGAAGCGGAAGCGTTCCACTGGTGCAGGTCCAGTGCTTCCGGAGTCGGAAGCACCGGAACGCTCCGGAACCATTTCTACTACTGTTCAACATGATTAATATAGATTGCCAGTGTCCTGCGTTGTTCTGCCGAGTTCACACCCTATCTGGTAGCGCTCTCACGCTCACAGGCTGCCGCGACGCGTTCCTGGTTCTGCGTGCTAGAGATCGATGCCTCGCCAAGCTTGGCACACGAACTATCCGGGTAGTATTAACACTAGTCAAACCGCGGACGTGGTCCAAGTTTTACCCATATGAAGCCTCACTTGATGGCAAACTTTATATGCGGCATGGGACCTCAAACAATTTGAATAACATGCGAGGCGTCCAACTTGAAGGTTGTACTTTGTCCGCTAAGTTTTGTTCGTCATAGAAATTAAAGGTTACTTCCAAGTCTGCTTGAACTTCGGCGGCGGCGGCGGCGGCGTTGATAGTGGATTCTGGATAAGCGGACATGTGGCATTTGTATATCGTCTTAATAAAATGATCACCCGTTGTCAGTTACAAAGTACAAAGATCACTGATTTAGGACTTGTAGCCTGAAGCTTAAGTGGAATGGCAGCTCTCAACATAACATAGAAGTACTCACCGAAATTCGTACCAGTTGTCCTCACAGTTTAATTCAGCTTTTGTAAGTTCAAGTCCACTTGCGGACGCCATGCATATCGCTACCTCACCCAGGGATGAGCGGTCCGACTGTCCGAGTCCGACATGAGCAAACAGCACCAAATAGTCGCCACTGTTGGCAAGCTGCTCTTGCACTACGTTCAAGTTGAACTTTAACGAGCGGCTGATGAATGTCTTTGTCGTGGACGGAGCGAAAGGATCAGCTACGCTTGCTACTACAATCTCACGATGACGATGAAGAGGGTCTCGCCCTCGACCGTGTTTTGCATGGTCAGAACACGATCGGAAAGACTGGTGAGTTCTTTGTAACTCTGGATTTGATTCATCGTTCTTCCCAGTAATCACAGCGAAAACCATCAAGATTGATTCGTTGCGATTCACCGATAACGACCTCGTCACACTTGGTACCTTAGATCGTGGCCAGTTTGGTGTCGTCTGTCCCATTACTTGCGTTCTCAATCTCCCACTGACTTCGAGTGTCAGATTGACGTGGTTAAGTGTGTTCATGATGGGCATGTTTATATTCGCAAGTCGATTGAAAAGGTTTTTGCTGTCAGGTGTCATGAGGTGAGCTCTGTCGATGATTGATTTAACTGTGGTTGATTCGAGGTCGAATAGCAATGCTCCCCGCAAATTGAACGTGAGATTTTATTACTTGCCAGGCGGGGCGACGCCATGTGGTCTCCTCATCTCCTGTGCTCGTTCCAGTCGTCCACACATCTCAACCTAGTTATGGATTACGGGGAAGGGGGTACACTGTGGGATGTCCTCGAGTCCAGTCCTTATGGCGGAAGGGTGCTGGAAGCTGATCTTGAATGGTGGGCTCCTCAAGCTGTATGTGCAATTCACTGGTGCCATTCTCAGGGGTTTGCACACCGGTGAGTGCCTCATCAAGTGAAAAGGATATTGCTTGAAATACTTGCAACGTAGCGACGTCAAACCCCATAACTTTGTTTTGACTTCGAATTTTCATCTACGTCTGATCGATTTTGGTTCTGCGGCACCTCTCTCCCCCCCAGAACCTGACGGAAGCCAACAGATTCCTCAATGTCACTCTCTGGTCCCCTGTGGTACTTGTGACTACATTTCCCCGGAAATTCTACAGGCACATGAGGATGCTCTACTTGCAATTGAGCTCTCTGATCGATCTATAGCCTCTTCTCGTTCTGAGCAGTCGACTAGCACTTGCGGTCTGGAGACGGATTGGTGGAGCCTTGGGGTCATGCTATATGAGCTAGTATATGGCGTAGCGCCATTTTTTGCTAACGATATTAGAACAACATATCTAAGAATTATGAACCACGAGGTCGGCTCACTGACACTCGTAGCATTTATTGCGATCTTATATGCAATTAGACTAACTTGCGGTTCGACAAGTCTATCCCTGTTTCGGAGTCCTGTCAAGATCTACTACAACGGTGAGCCTTCTGCGAATACTTCCGTAACGCATCCAACCATTCCGAAGATTCTTAACTTCCCGCCAGCATAGGCTTGGCAGATGTACCGTTCTAGAAATCACTGAGCATCCATTCTTCAAGTCTACTCACTGGGCACGTATTGGCATAGGTAATAATACAAAAATTATTCAGTGTTTTATCCATTTTATTTATAGAAGGTTCCTAGAGGATGCCCCGTCGGATCTTCATGTGCCACACTTCACATACGCAACATCTGTTGATAATGGATCTCCTGCTACTCCGTTAGAGCCCCAAGATGAGAACGTTTCGCGCCCATTTAATTTTTCTGCGCTTTTCCAGTCATCCGTCAGCACGTCTCCAGGCAGATCTATTCTACGTTCAACTTCTCAGACCCCCTTTGAATCTAGATCTCAGAGAACAGATACTTCTTTCATTGGCTTTTCTTGGGGGCCGTCTAGAGACGCGTTCCTATCACCGGGTGGAAGGTTGAGTCAGACACAAGGTATCCTGAAGACTCCTCGGCCTCTCATTTCTGTTCGATATAGCGATTCTAGACAATGCAAGGCACCTCCCAACCACCTGAACGCCTTCACGACACCTGTTCGGCCACATAACACGGTTCTGTATCACACACTCCCACGCACGAACACGATTGGCCGCACGCCAATGCGCCGCGCAGTTTCTGACCGCGAGGCGATGAGGCAGCTCGTGGACTGTATTGGGATGAGCGCGCGAAAAAAAGTGCTCGCTAGTGGACGAAAGCCTACGATCATCGATTCCATCACCCAGAGCCGAATGGGTGCAATCAAGAAAGAACTCCGATTTGGGCCACCGCCTAGTGCAACCAACGCCGACCGATCCGGTGATTTCCTACCCGTCCCTGTTACGTCAGACTCCGTGTCAGGATCGGAGGGGCCGCCAAGTCCAAGTCCAAGCCCGCGCCCAGGATCAGCAATGTCGATGCTGAGTCGCAGGAGCACCACACCAACGACCGCTTTTAACTCTACCCCATTTCCAACCCTACCACCCTCTTCCTTCTCAGGGGCGTTTCGGACACGAGAAGACCAGGATGGGGATGATGAAGCCCTCTCCCGGTTGGAAGGTAGACACGCAGCGTTGGTTTCGCGGTTGTACGGTATACAGGCTGAGATAGATTGTCTTAAGGAACTTGTTGAACCGTAGATGAACGAACGTCGCACGCTTTCGTCCGAATCCTCCAATGGTTTAGTATATTTCCGAAAGAGGAACGTGGGCTCCCTCCAACACTCCATAGGGTTGACCCACACGCACGCACACACATATGTGAGTAACAGAAGCACGCAAGTTGTAGCTCCGGGACTGCTGACACTTTTTAGAACACGTAGGCTGTTCTCCGGCATCGAAGGCTCGCGCCCCGTTACACCGGCTCCTGTATGCCTGGGAAAGTGCGGGCTGCTCGGTGTATCATATCCATCAGACATGTAACAGGTGGCAGCGGCCTGGGCCAATAACATTTTCTACAGCGGGCTAGACTGTCGTGATGGACGGTCAATGTAAGACATGCCGCAATTGATTTAGACATACCGGGGAGCTTTGCGCTTCCTGTTTCATCGTGATGCTACTAATGCAACAACTTTGCAACCAAGACCAGCCGACACGCCACAGAGTCGAAGGTTTGTGTCGTACCGGACCTAAAATCATACTGATATCCGTCCTTTCTCGGATAGTACCGTCGCGGCCTTCGGCTCTAGAATGCACATTTACGCTCATAGTTTCTACAGAGGCGCTTCGCCCAGATGGGCGGGGGAGGAACGTCTATTTAATTGTCATGGGATTCAATCTTTGCATCTTGCAAGACGCCCCTCCACGACTTTTACTACCCTGTCATGTCCAGATTCGCATGCTGGCAAAGCCTTGAACACTCTGCTCGTGTTCTGTACTGCTATGTCAAGTCTGACATCACCACCACCATCATCCCCACAGTAAATATTAGCACTCATTTTTCTCTCGCGCTCACTCATTTTTGGAATGCTCTAGACTCTCTTCGCTGCTATCGCTGCCCCTCTCTGTGAAATCAGACATCTTCATGGCGTAGTATTTTGGATATGGTTGCATCTTTTACAGTTCAACGTCGCGAACCAGTTGGTCGATCCGGAAGAAGACGGCAAGAACAAGTCTTATCGCCCGATTCCGGCTGGCCTCATAAGCGTCCGGGACGCCACCATTCTTCGCTGGCTCCTCACCCCTGCATGCTTGTGCCTTTCAGCGTTGTACAGCACCCACTTGTTTACCGTTAGCGTGGTGCTTGCATCGCTGATCATCTGGTACAACGAGTTGCACGGTCACGAATACTGGCTCTCCAAAAATACACTGACTGCGATGGGGTTGTCCCTGTTTGAACTAGGTGGAACTCTCGTCGCTGGTATGTTTGCTTGCTATTTTTTTCACTCACTGCTTACCGTTTGTCGACTAGGATGCGACAGGTCCACCGTGGATCCGGTGGCGCTGATTGCCGTCGTCACGAGTATGGTGGTATTTGCCACGACTATGCATTGCCAAGACTTCAAAGATGCAGAAGGCGACAAGCTGATCGGGAGGAAAACGCTGCCAATATTGTTTCCATCTCTCGCGCGAATCTCGGTCATGGTTGGATTGCCTCTCTGGTCTGTGTGCTTGACACGTTTATGGAAAATCGACGGGATATGCGGCGCAGCGTTCGTCGGATATGCCGCGCTGGTTGGCATGCGATTCATGATGCTGCAAAGCAAGCAAGCGGACCGAAAATCATGTCAACTCTACAGCGTAAGCCTCCCATTTTTCGACTGTTTTTCCGCACATGCTTACTCATGTCGACTACAGTTGTGGTTCTCTCTCGCGCACCTGTTGCCTGGATATTGGCGGTTCTTCCATGGTTCTGGAACTTGTCTTACCGCATTGTGATCTTTCTCTTTTCCTGTTCTTTTCTTCGTGTGCGTGTACCATAACGCCGTCTGTATGAGGGCTGTGTGCTTCATTAGTTATCCGAACCAAAATTACCATCGTGTTGTACTTGTGGCTGTCCGAGGCTTTTGTACGGTATATCTTTAGACACCCACAATTGATTAGCGCGGCACGCTTGGTTGTGCCAAATGCCCACCATTCTGAATCAGCTTGCGAAGCCCACGCTTAACACCATCGACCCGTGATCGCCGAGCACTGGTCACTACGTATCGGAGCGAGATCAAATACGCCTTAGCCGGTCACACACAACGCACAGTCAGGCTCACTAGGTCATCGGCGCTTTCATTTAGGCATGTGGGATCACCTATTCCATGGAAGCTCTTGGCCTCGGCCAACACCGGCCGTTCCCTTCCTTTCCGCACTTCACGCATACAACGACGGACCAGACGGTAAAATGGGGGTCGTAGAGATGCGTGGTACAGTCCGAGATCAAAGCTCTACCCGCACCGCGAGGCTTTACGAACGACGTCACGTCAAGTCGCCGGTGATGGCAAGGTTTTACAAAGTTCCGTCGGACATGCGACACATGTCATTTCTGACGGCCCTGAGGTGATCCGCATGCGTGATATGAACACCCCAATTCCGGCAATATATCGTCGACCGATCGGTCCGCATTGACCGTGTTGCCCGAAGGTGGAGTTTTAGTGGGCCCGTCAACCTAACTTATATTCACCTTGCGAGATGCCACCGCACGGTTTACGTGAAGCTGTCATGTGGATGCAAGTCCGATCCATCGCTGATGGTATCTCTTCAGCTTGATGGGCCAATGGATCGTTGACAGATACTAACATAGTGATCGGTACGGTGGTCAAAGAGTCCCCCTTGCCACTAACTCCAAAAAGCCCACGAAGTGGAGCATGATGATTGTAAACAAACTTTGTGATCCCCTCGGGTCCCTTTTCGATATGGCGACAAGGTAAATGGAAACGCGCGTTTCAGATTCGAACGTGCTTATGGCTTGAATTGAATCGAGTTGAACACACGACTGAGGCGCCATATGGTTCAGGGAGGTTCCACGATGGTCGCGTCGAATGGCTTAATGTCCAGGCTTGTCTAGTCCTCCGGTAGCATAAACACGTACCCATATCACGAAGCGACCGATGGGCTGCTGCGAAGCATCCCCGATGTTCTACAGTCCACCCCATATCTATGGCAGTTTGGGACCTTCGGGTCCATCCTTGGAATCTTGGTGAGTAAAGCTAGCGCGAGTCTTTGACGCAAGAATGATTTACTTGATCAGAGTGGTGGACCCTACTCGGCTTGATCTGCGGGTCAACGAGGCGACTTTTGTGAATCGAAGGCGTAGTCCAACGTCGGATGCTGTACGTCACTGCTAACGCCGCAAGGTCCGAAAAGTTTCCCCTTTGATACCCTGGGCGGTGCGCCACGGCGCCAACGAACCCAACCATGGCCACGACAGCGGGGACAGTCGCCATCCAAAGCGTCGCTCAGTTCCCCGTCGGGCCATACCTCGTCATCCTTTTCGTCCTGCTCGTCGTGGGAACTTTCCAATGGGCCAGCTTTCTCAACGCCAAATTCGGCGGCCGTCGACGTTTCTCCCGCGACGAAGAATCGGCTCACGTCTCCAAGCGAACATCCTCGACTCTTGGCCTCCCGCTCGCCGTCGTCAACTATTACCGCGTCCTCGCGTTCCGCACGACGGTCGGCTTTCGCTCGTATGTGTTCAATCTGGCAGAGGTGTGCGCTGCGGTTGGATACGTGGCCCTCTTGTTCGTGTTCACGTTCATCATCGGTGATTTCGCGCGTCGTTTGGTCCGCATGCGTGGGTTCTCATGGCGTTTCGCAGACTCTAGTCCGGAGGGCGCACCGCTGAACTGGTGTAGTCGCGCAGCCTTGTTGGCCGCCAGCCAATTTCTTTTCGTGACCGTCCTGGGCACCAAGAACAACATCATATCCAGTGCGTCACCCAAGTCGCTGTCGTCTGATACCGATCTGACAATTTTCCAGTGGTCACTCGTCTAGGTCCCGACAAGGTGATCCAAGTCGCGCCCTACGTTCCACCAGACTAACTCGTCAGCCTAGCTGAATATCCTCCACAGAGTCGCTGCCAGAGCCTGTTTGATGCTCATCGGGCTCCACGTTCTCGGAGGAGACAACAACTTCCCATTGTAAGTGACTTCTCGCAACCCGCATACACGCGACATATGACCATCCAAGCTACGAGAGCGGTTCAGGTGACTTCATATTGTTCGGGAAAATAGCTGCAATAGTGTTCGTGGCCCTTGCAGTAGTCTCCTTGCGTCCCATACGGGAGAGGGCTTACGAGCTATTCTTCTATTTCCACTATGTCGCTGTCATGTGAGTTGGCGCGAGACTCGAGCTTATTTAAGAACATATAATAACCCATTATGTAGAGTAATCATGGTCGCAGCCATGATGCACATTAGTATGTATGGGTACGCCATGTTTTTCATGAGACCAACCTATTCCCTGGCTTCGCTAACCCCTTTGACCCCAGCGCGACGAACGTGGTATACTACATCTGGCCGTCTTTCGTCATCTGGGCTGTCGATCGCTTAATGCGCGTCGGTCGGTTGATATATGTCAACCTCCCGCAGTTTGGTTCCGGTAGCCGATTCAGTACGCTAGATGCCACCACCGAGTTACTAGACGACAGTCTCGTGCGGGTGAGATTCCGCCGACCCGACCGCTTCCACTGGTCACCGGGACAATTCGCGTACCTCATCATGCCGTCCGTCTCTCGGCTGCCCTTTGAGGCTCACCCATTCAGTATTGCAAGCGTTGATTCTCTCCTTTTCGCTCCAGACCTCAAAGCTGGGGAGGACTTCTCTGGAAGGGAGCTCGTCTTCATCATCGGTGTGAAGAACGGATTTACGAAGCGCTTAAAGGACGTCGCAGCACGAGGGGAGAAAGTAAAGGTGTATATCGACGGACCCTACGGTGATGGGGTGGATCTAGCTCGCTATGATACCTCGTTGCTTATTGTCGGTATGTTTTCGAATCGATCAAGGGTCGTCGATGTTGATTATGGTCTCAGGGGGGACTGGGATTACTTTTGCACTGCCAGCCCTGCTCGGTATTATAGAGTATGTGCTTCTTCCGACGCGCGTCACATGGACCAGACTGAAAGTAAACGAACAGGTCTGTGAGAAATGGAAGTTGTTGCCGTCGAGTCGTCCTCGTTTGGTCGATCCGTGACGCTGGTAATTACCCTCCACTCGTTGGAAATAACTAGCTGCTGACACCCTACCAGGTATTTTGAACTGGGTTTCGGAGTCGCTCAACAAAGCGATCCGGTTCGCGCCTCCAGAACTCAAGGTGGACATTCAAGTCTTCGTCACCAAAGGTCGACGACCCCATTTATCGTCCACCGCCATGGAGAGCGGGGCCAGCCTTGAGACGATGCCTTTGGGCCCGTTCGAAGACCAAAACCCCTTTCTGCAATCGCCGAGTTCGCCGAGTTTCCCCGACAAGGACATACTCGAGCAGCCCTGGCTGACCGTCACCAACGGTCGGCCAGACTTGGGTCATATACTCGACGACGAAATCGACATCGCCAAGGGCAAGGTGTCCGTCAGTGGTAAGTTTTTTTTGGCTTTTTGGTCCGACCGGAACGCTTACGGTTTCTTGTTCCTTTTCAAGTCTGTGGACCGAGCGCGATGACCAGGGACGTTCGTAAGGCACTGCAATTTCCTTGGCGGAGTCCTTCCAGTCCACTGAGCGGTGGCCCCAGCGTGACGTTGCATGTAGAGACTTTCGGATACGCCTGATCCCTTCGGGGATCGGTCACTTTCGAGCTTTTTTTTTTGCTGATGGATCGTTGTATTTATGGTGTAACTTGGCAGGTTTCAGGCTCGTAATACTAGACAGTTATAATGATCCAGTATCCCGGCCTTCGATCTTAGCATTCCGTGCCCCGAGGAAAGTAAGTAACGTGCATGAACTTTTCACGTCGATCGCGACAGCCACGACGCAACTTATTAGGGGTCTGTCGTTCAAGTTCCCACGATAAAGGCATGCTGCTAATCATATAAATTCAACCCACCACTGCACCTGCTTCCTCTCACTTCCACATCATGTCTACCAGCGAAGTACAGCCTAGCCCCGCACTGCGCACTCAAACTACTCCAACAAATCAACCTACTCTCTTGTTCCTAGAAGCTTTCATCTTTATGGTCTCTGTTGATGCATTGTTACACTCTGCCCTTGTGGCCACCTTCGGTGCAATACTTCAGGAGACCCAAGAGGCTCGTAACCGCACCTTTCTTTTGTCACTCTTTGCTGGGGCTGTGCTTGTCTCCTCCTTGTGTGTGGGCATAGGGGTCATATGTGCAACCTCCAAGCCGAGGAACCAAGAAGGCATCACCATCTTGAGGGCAGCCTTGTGTACCCTTCGAGTAGTACACTGCGCTGTATTACTCCTATGTCTGTATGCTCAAGCTATCTTATCAGGAATAGGTGTAGTGATATTTCCAATTCCTCATTCTATTCAGAGCTAAATCTAATCTTGTGGTTCAGAATTGGCTGACCCTTCCATCTCATGGGCTCCAACTCTTGTCCTTGTCGCCATTCTTGCAGCCCTCTTGCTCGTTGCATGGCTGTTCTTGGTGGTTTATAACTGCACTGTCCTCAAAGCAATGGGGGAAGGTAGCAGAAGTCCTGTAGTTCTGCACCATCTTGTTAGATTGTTCCAAAGGCCCCTATTATCTGGCTTTTTGTACAAGGCAAGTCCAAGTCTAGCTGTGCTGACATGGCACTCACTGTCACTCACTTTTCTTCTAGACACTTGTCAATGACTCATATTCACAGACCAAGACAGCAGGAACCCCCCTGAATGATCCTGAGATGCAGCCACTCCTTGATGTCTATTGCTCTGATAGTGATGTATAGGTTCTTATATTATCCCCACCTCTGGACTCATAGATTTGTTAACTACTCAAGATGTATTGCAACATTTGTTGGAATTAGAGCAAGCTCAGGTGCAACCCTGAGCATCACCAGACTGCATTGCAACCAATGTGCACTGCCATGTATTGTTTCCTGAGATCATTTATCCTTTTTGACTCATGCTAATTGTTGTAGGTCATGCTATGACCATCTCGCTCTGATTCTCCCTGTGCTCGTGCATTGACCATGGCCCAAGCACACCTTTCTATCTCTTACACTTTGTCTTGATACTTTGCCCAGACATCTACTATTTAGCTTTGCATGTGTACTACTAGCAATCACCTCTCATGCACAACGACTGACTCAGTGAGCCACTTTACTGTGTATTCATTTCCCCTACTCGAGCTGACACAATACATAGTTCACTGTCACTCCGAGTCGATACTACTAGGTAAATATATCTAGTCCATTGTCTCTCACACACAACGACTGAGCTTGCTGTCACTCGATAGCCATCGTGTGATGGATCCGTTGTGCTCGAACAGTGGGTGCAACTTGAGGCAATAGTTGAATTAGACACTGGCACATTTTTTGCATGGGTCAGTAGGTGTGGCCAGTGAGTGGTTGTACCCAAATGGGACAGGTCCGAGAGCACGAGAGTTGAGCAGTTGCTCCGAGTCAGAAGGGTGTGGTGGACGTGACAGATGCCTTCAGACGTCCAGGATCGAGACATCACTCGCAGGAAGGACACTTCTCGTGTATCGGACTTTCAGCGGGCCTTGCGACAATGTTCCAACGAACTGCCACGATCAAGTTTACTGCCAAATCTTTCAGCAGCAAACGCGATTGTGGCAGTCCGCCGGGCACATGCTTAACACTAGGTCTAAAGTACAAATACATCGGAATCTAATCATCGTCAATTTCTACTGTCACTAAAAGGTGTTCTCGTCGTCCACGGACACTAGAAGTTGGCGGCAGCGATTGCCCCCGTCGGCTAATCGCGAGCGCTTGCATTCCATCGGGCGCCAGCATTCTCGATGTCGTCGGGTTCGTGAGCACGATCGTTTCCTGTCTTTCTTCGAGATACGGGTCCCGGGAGTCTCGACACATGGCTTGATTCGCTTGATGTCGAAGAACAATCCACAAGCAGGGGGATTGTCGTCGGCAAGTGCAGTGGCCACAAGACTTGTCTCGCGTTAACGACCAAATGTTGGTTCACCTGTTGTCCCGTTTGAACGACTCGACAATGGGGCGCAGTAGTCCGAGTCTTGTGCTGTTGCCATGCGACTTGTGCTAATATGGAGCGGAGAGAGGGTCCAAGAATCCGTCAAGGATGACACTACACCGATGCGCAGTCGTCTCACCACGCTGACCGACAAAATTAGTTCTTGATAAAATGAGGAAGCGGAAAGATCACCTATTCCTGAGTCTGTCGCTCTGCCGAGTCTGTAGAAAGAGGTGATTCGACAGAGTGTACCACTTGAAGGATAAAGAGAGCTGCTGTGAGAGGGGAACAAAGCAAATCGAAACGAGAAGAGTAGCCACGATCTATGACATCAGGACCTTCCCCCATTGCTTTGGGGATCATGCAGTTGTAGATCGCCAGAAGCGCCATGCGACGAACAAGAGGGGTGCCAGAATGCTGATGAGGAAGAGAATGGGGGCCCATGGGATAGAGAGGTCAGCCAACTCTGAACCACAAGATTAGATTTAGCTCTGGATAGCATGAGACTTGTTTCGCGTTGACGACCAAACGTTGACTCACCTGCTGCTTGCACCGCGGCGCGTGCTCTCGTTGCACACTTGAACAATTCGGCGAGAAGAGGTAGGTCTGAGCCTTGTGCTGTCTTCACCTGTTGCCATACAACTGTAGTGAGTGAAGAGGGACCCAGGATCCCATCAAGAAGATGGGGGCCGATTCCATCGCCAAAGGACAACATCGCAACGAAGCCCAGTGATCGAGCCACTGATCGACAAAATAAGTTTTGATAAAATACAGAGGTGGAAAGGTCACATCTCGTGATTGTATCGTTTGCGACTCGAACATTTGATCGGCGAGGTAATTCGAAAGTGGAACGGACTTGACCACCAAAACCACGTGGTTGTCCCATTATTATGAATGTCGACGCCTCTGAGCTCGAATATGCAGGGACATGACGGAGGTACTCTGGTGATCGGCATTAGCGATTGACAGAACGACGAAAGAGAAAGTCATACCTCGAAAATCCATGTCGGCCTTCTCGACTGCGACCATGCCGAACAACACGGTGCGTACGACATAAAGACGGCAGAGCGAGGCGCAGTGGCTGCAATTGCGAAAGGGATGGAGCGAGTATCGAGTTCTAGTGGCGTCAATGCCGGTGGGCGGAAGATGCTGGTGACAGAGAACGACGACCATGGGGGATGGCGAGAGTGGGTTGGACCGAGTCGTATATAAGGTGTTCAAAGGAATTCTAGTGGACTGGCGTCCAAAATCCCGTGCGGGATCTCGCCATTCCAACGCAAGTCGCCGTTATGAGCATTGCTGTGATAGTATGGATTCCAGATGCGTGGGAACGCAGCGCAGGTCTTCGTTCCAACGGCGAGGATGCCTGCGCCCTCGGAAGCCTCGACGCGGACCCGCCTCTCCCTCGCGCGGTCCGTCTCCACCCGCTCGTCCCTCAGCGCTGCGAAGCCGCGCGCGATGTCCAACGCGAGCAACCTCAGCGGATGCACCACCGTGAAGCCCTCCGCGTCGCCCACCTCGACGACCCTCACCACCAGCACCGTCTCCGCCAGCCACGCGCGCTCGCCGAACGCGACCCCGGTCCCGCCGCGCGCCCCGAAGCGGGCTTCGTCAGGCACGGCCTCGCAGTCCAGCCACAGACTGCCCGTTCCCGTGACGAAGCGGGCAGACCCTGCTTCGCCCTCGCCTGCCAAAGGTCGCCGCACCTCTTTGATTGGACCGCCAAGCGCGTTTCCCCGCTCCTTATCCTCCTCTGTGTCAACGAGGGGCGTGCAGGCCACGCCCTCGCGTACGAGGGTCATGTCCGAAGCCTCCACTCCTTCGCGGAATGCGCCAAACCACCCTCCTTTTCACTCAAATTCCCGCTCGACCGGTCCCTCTCCTCCCGCCGACCTCCCTTCCACCACGTCCGTGAGAAGAATGCACAAGTCACTCTCCTTGGGCGGGGAGACCACCCCTTCGCGCACGCGCGCCATGAGCGTCGGTGTCGCCAACGGTGTTCCTTCCAACGCGAAGCAGGCTACCCCCGCGCGGAACAACGCCCAAGGCACGCCGGCAAAGGCTCCGCAACAGACGACGCCAGCAAAATCGCCCGCGCACGGAACCCCCGCCAAGTCTCCGGGACAGGCCACACCTGCCAAGTCGCCCAGGATCACCAAAACCCCAGAGAAGTCACCTCAGGCGCAGCAGACGCCTCCCAAGTCCCATCTACTCTCCGTGGAAAAGGGACGACGTAAGGGCTCCATCGCTTCCGGCGCGAGTGGAGCTCGGCGGGAGAACATGGCTGTTCTCTCCGAGTCGTTGCTAGCCCGGACCATGAGTCTGACAGGGCCTGCTAGCGTCGCCGACGGTTCCGGCCCGCTCAGCCACGTAAACGGCACATCAACCTTGGTCGATGCGGACGGCTATCCGTGGGACGATCGCGATGCGGACGATATTACGCTCGAGATGATAACCGACGTTGGCGAAGACACTGGAGACGAAGAGGTAAGTTCGCATTACGTTTCCCTATCTACGTCGCGTGTATTTCCGATGACGTTGGATCGGCATGCATCCGTTCACTAACGAGCCTAGTTTGAAGGGACCTTGAACAATCTTCGCAAGATCCACCTCACCCGCCTTACGTCCTACAAACGCCTTCTCGAGCGTGCGCAAGCAAGCAGTGCCGCCCAGGCGTACGCGCTTCAAGCCGAATTGTCCATCCTCAAGGGACAGATACAGGCGAATACTCAATCTCAAGGTCCCGCCCATGGTGGAGAGATTTGTGTGTGCGGAGGTCGCAGAGCAAAGGGGTACTGGAGCGGGTACGCAGAACATTCGAACGAGGAAGACGAGGTGGGATTAGCAATTGCACTGAGAGGTGATGGGAGGGGTGGGTTCGAC